>MU758409.1:68638-100321 GCA_026770625.1 Nicotiana glauca
AAAAATTGTAAATATATATATATATATATATATATATATATATATATATATATATAAAATTTTGTATGGGATATGAGAAAATATTACGGCATTATATATGTACCACCACCTGATCAACTGGTATACGTTGATGATTTTGCCCACAATGGCCGATATTATATAATAGGATGCTCTCGAAAGCCTGATGATGTTATAAAATATGTACCTATACACGACATGACATTCATACATAGATGCATGACACTATAATTGTTTCATGATTTACGAAGTTATCCAGACTTACAGGTTGAGTCATTTACTCTATAATTCTTTCATGTTTGTTATGTACTTATTTATGTGCCTTACATACTCGGTACATTATTCTTACTGACGTCCTTTTGCCTGGAGACGCTGCGTTTCATGCCCGTTGGTCCCGATAGACAGGTTGAGAGCTGTCTACGTAGTCTATCAGCTCAGCGGAAGATGCTCTCTATTTGCTCCAGAGTTCCTTGTTTGGTTTTGTATGACTTAGATGTGTATTGTTTGGTATGGTAGAACTCTGTCCCAACCTTTATGTAAATTATGTATTCTTAGAGGCTTGTAGACATATGTCATGTACGCAAAAGATTGTACGGCCTTGTGGGCCTATGTTCAGTATATGAGTGGTTCTTATGGTCTTTTGGGCCCGTATGTCTTATGTATTAGTTGGTATCACATGTTATATTCTACTTATCTCACGGCAGCCTTTGAGCTCAGTTATCTATGATAAGTATGATATGTTATGTTGGTATTCGGTTGAGTAAGGTACCGGGTGCCCGTTGTGCCCCATAAGTTTGGGTCATGACACCACTGGTCTCCTATAATTGGGTCGTTCAAGCTTTCACCCAGGGGTTAAATGAACGGAGTTCGATAACATCACGATAGTTGAAGCAAGATCTGATTGAATATCTAGTTGTAAACTTAAGTAGATATGCACAATCAATATCAATTGAAGATTAGGGTTAAGGAAGCCAGTTAGGAGCCCCTTCAGGTTTAGTTCATCAAACAGGTTAGTAGTTAAAGCCTTGAGAGATACCGATAGGGAACCGAGGTCGAACTGGTAATTTCTCTCTTGTTAAATAAATTTCAAGTTAAGCGTGTTTTAGTGGATCTATATAGCTCGGCAAACATCATCCGATTGAGGGTCGTGGAGCTCGGCCTGCAAGACCAAATTGTGCCCGCAACTCGGGTCTTAAACGACTTCAAAATGGCCAATGAAACAACTAAAGGGGAGATTACTGTACTAGTAAACGTGGCTGGAACCATTCAAGATACCAAATTCCACGTGATCGGGGCGACATGAGATACAATTCCCTACTCGGAAGGCCATGGATTCAAAACATGATGGCGGTTCTTTCAACTCTACACAAATGATGAAATTCCCAACATCTGACAGTGTGAAAATGGTGTTCGAGGAGCAGTATGCGACAAAGAAAATGTTTGCGGTTGACGAGGTCAAAGCAGTGTCGACTTTGTCAACTTCGGAGAGGTCGAGCATCAAAGGAAAACAAAAAACCAAATAGCAATCAAAGCCACTAGCCTTGACCGAATCGGGAAAGCAGGAGGAAGAAAAAGAAGAGGAGGATTTTCTAACTCCTCGAACCTTTATTATTCCCGAAGACTCTGACGCTACCAAATCAAGAATCGAGGAGCTAGAATAGGTTATATTGATTGAGCATCTTCCTGAGCAAAAGGTATACTTGGAAACGGGATTAAACCCCATACTCAGGAAAAAACTTATTAAATTTCTTATCGATAACATAGATTGTTTTGCTTGGTCCCATTTAGACATGATAGGGATCCCACCGGAGATAACAACACATCGGCTAAGCCTCGACCCCATGTTCAAACTGGTGAAACAAAAGAGAAGGCCTAGTCCGAGGTAAAACATGCATTCATAAAGGACGATGTAACTAAACTTCTCAAAATAGGGTCCATTAGGGAGGTAAAATACCCCGAATGGTTAGCCAATATAGTCATAGTCCCTAAAAAGGGGAACAAACTGAGAATGTGTGTAGATTACAATGATTTGAACAAGGCATGCCGTGAGGACTCTTTTTCACTGCCTAAAATCGATCGTATGATCGATGCCATGGTCGGCCACGAGATCTTTACATTTCTCGATGCCTATTCCGGGTACAATCAAGTTCATATGAACCTGGAGGACCAGGAAAAGACCTTTTTATCACCAAGTATGGAACATATTGTTACAATGTAATGCCCTTCGTACTAAAATATGTCGGAGCTACTTACCAACTCTTAGTAAATAAGATGTTCAAAGAATAAATTGGTAAGTCAATGAAATTTTACATTGATGACATGCTGGTTAAGTCCATGCGTGCAGAGGACCATTTGGCTCATTTGTAGGCAACGTTAAAGATTTTGAGGAAATATAACATGAAACTCAACCCCGAGAAATATTCTTTTGGAGTCGGCTTGGGCAAGTTTCTAGGCTTCATGGTGTCAAATAGAAGGATCGAGATCAACCCCGACAAAATCAAGGCCATCGAAGACATCACCACCGTGGACAGTGTAAAAGTGGTACAAAGACTAACTTGATGGATATCTGCCTTGAGTCTATTTATCTCGAGGTCATCAGATCAGAGTCACAATTTCTTTTCCTAACTCAAAAAGAAAATTGATTTCGCATGGACCCCAGAATGTCATCAAGCACTGGAGGAATTAAAGCGATACTTATCGATCCTAACTTCGCTCCACACACCGAAGGCAGATGAGAAGCTGTACTTATACTTAGTAGTGTCCTAAGTAACGGTAAGTGGTGTACTAGTTCGAGAAGAGCACGGTATGCAGTTCCCTGTTTACTACGTAAGTCGGACCTTAGTAGATGCTGAAACTAGATATCCACACTTAGAAAAATTAGCACTTGCAGTAATAATTGCATCTAAAAAGTTAAAGCCATATTTCCAATATCACCATGTATATGTGTTAACCACTTATCTACTATGAAATGTTTTGCACAAGCCCGAGTTGTCGGGCCGATTCGCCAAATGGGCCGTCGAACTTGGCGGGTAAGATATCAAATATCAACCCCGAATGGCTATCAAGTCTCAAATTTAAACAGACTTCGTGGTTAATTTTATGCCAACCCTTATACTCGAAGTGGAAAAGGAACTTCCGCTAAAATCGGGTACATCATCAGGGGTATAGACCCTCTTCACGGATGGTGCCTTGAATGTTAAAAGGTCCAAGCTTGGTGTCGCACCCCCTTTTTCCCTCTTCACCTCAGAAAATCTGGTTTATGACATTTTGGGTATGGGACAACTCATTCCTCTTTGGAACGGGGTTTGCATTTTTGAAGAGTCGCCACCTTAAGATTTAAGGTGCATTAGGACACCTATAGGGTTCATTTCTAAGTTTGTTTGATAACCAGAGATAGGGTAAGGACTTGAAATTATCCTAAGGGAAGGTGTTAGGCACCTCTCAGGATCCATTAGTGTGGTTCCCGGCCAGACAGTTTTATGAATTTTGTACAATTAGAAAATAGACAAGTATAGGCTCAAATAGTAGGGGATTTAATTTTAAACACATAAAAGTTTGAAAAAAATTAATTAAAAGGCGAATTTTGAAAAGGAGTTACAATTTACACATACTTGAGAATGTAAAAAGGAGGGGGGTCCTAGGTTTGTTTATAATATAGATTACATCAATGCGATACCTGGTATGACATTCCTCAGAAGAGGGGATACACGTGGTATTAGTGCACCGGTCATCATAACCATATCTACCCTCCCCACCCCGTTAAGGTATTAAAGCGCGGATCGGTCTGTACCTCTATTGCATGCTATTACCTGTCCCCTTCCTATCAGTCCTGGAGGAATTTAGGACTACTATTCCTATAAGAGGGAGGGTTTTAGGCTGAGTCTTTAGGTTTAAAGGTAAAAGGCTAAGGCAACAGACAAAAACATGTAGGAGAGCATTTTATGGGGAAACACATAAACAATTAAGGGGCTCATATATACCTCCACAGACAATGTATATAAATAGCATGGCTTAAATACAGTTAGGGTCTGAATTTTAAAACAGAAAAACAAGGTGTTTTAATTATTAAAGCGGAGCAAATTTATTACATAACTTAGATAAGAAGTCTGAATCAGACCTCCTTGCTGGTTGTAGCAGTTGCTAATTAGACAAAGGCAGTTCCAGTTTTATTTAACAAATTATCTAAGGCTTGCCTAGGCGTAATAGTGATGACCTATGAGCATGATGCTTATTAGAAGTGTAGTAAAATAGTAAACAATTTTAAATGAGCGATTTGGATCCTATAGGCATGCTTTCTAAACCGTATTAATAAAAAAAGGAGTAGGTTGTTTAAACTGATTCAGAACAGTACGAGTCAAACTGATTTTTGAACTAAACTGATTTTAGATCCTATAGGCATGATCTCTGTTATAGCTGATTTTAATTCCTACAGGCATGGTATCTAAGTATTAAAGGTTGATTTTGATTCTATAAGCATGGTATATAAATAAACATGAAGTGAAATAGGCAGGGTTTATTTGATCAAAGCAAAATTCCTATAGGCATGATTTCTATTAAAAACTATTTAGATCCTATAGGCATGATTTCTATTTGTGTGAAAGGAAAGCAAGAAGAACTTAATTTAAGCCAAAGCAGATCCTATAGGCATGTTCTCTAACTGATCATATCAAAATACATCCTATAGGCATGTTATCTACCCTTCTTATATCTAAAACATGCCTAATCACCCCATATCTTTTCACTAGCTAACCCCAATATTTGTTATAAATTATTATAGACCAAATACTTAAATTATAAAAAAAAAGTGCAAAATAAGAAATTACAACCATAGGAAGCTTGATTCTGAATTCCTCTTTGAGTTAGAGAATAAACCACCTCAAATCCTAATGATGTTTCAAAGCCTTTCTCATATCCGGGTGTGTCACAGTTCCCTAAGGACCACATAGGATCTTGGGCAGTGATTGCACGCAGATTCACATAACCAGATAGAGTGAGTGCAGTGTGGAAGGGCCAGCCCTTATGTGTTCAAGTTCAGGGGGAGCTCAGGGGTCCCAAGGTAAGGCTCACACAAGAGGGGCAGAACCTAGATTCTAAGAATATAGTGGAAGTGCAGAACACATAGTTTGAAAAAGATTTTGTTTAAAACTGGACTGGCAAGTCCATTTTGAAAGTAATCAGTAACAGAAGTGTTTGAAATCATTTGTATTAATAGGCTCAAAACTACACAAAATAAGTAGTCATACAAAGGGGTCAAAGGGTTTTGGGGATGCATTTGTCTGTAAGAAAATGACCCCAGCAGGGGTCTGGTTTGGTCATGCACAACAATAGCTGATGCTGGCATGATTACAAACCAGCCAGAGAACACAAACACATTGGAGAGGATAGTGTTTGGGATTCATAAGACAACAAGTACACAACAAGTGACACATATGGGAGCATTAATCTAAGGGGGAAGGGAACATATTACAACATGTTGGTAAAGTGACTTGACTGTAGAACAACATGCAGAAGTAGACAAGAATGAGAGAGATTGGAACAATTAAAGAAACATGTTGTTGTTAAGACTTTAAAATTAACTAGGTCATACCAGTAGAGAAACAAAGTGCAGAAAGGAAAGTAAGAAAGATTTCACAGTCTAGCCTTGGCTTTCAGCTAGCTAGACAAAGCAGTAACACAATAGTAGTAAAGAAAGAGAGAGCTTTGAGTGTAAGTGTGTGTTTTTGAACTCAAATTTTTGTGTATTTGAAAGAAAAGAGGGTGTGTATTTATAGTTTTAAAAATGAATGAAGAATAAGGTAATAAGTAAAGTCTTTACACAAACATGGAAATAATCACAATCAGAATCAATTAACACAAGTGATTCCCTTTAATTAAGGAATCACTGCTTAACGGATACTAACAGGTTTAATTAAGGAAAAAAATCAGCATGAGAGAGATTGAATATTGCCGTATAAGAGGCATTAAAAGCATGAAATAAATAATCCAGTCTAAGTACAAAATATGCTTAGTTTCGGGAAAGGATTCAGCAAGTAAAACACCACAGTAATTAAAGGAAAGGAATCAATTAATTTAAACAAACGAATACAATTAGGGTTCATAAGAAAAACTTTTGCAACCAGTTGCAACATTGAGGGAGTCAGAATCAATCAAGAAAGGGTCAAGATTCTGCACCTCAACATATAAATAGCAAGGAAAGAACAAGCATGCAGAGTCAAACATGTTGACAAAAGGAAGTAATACAAACGTACAGTTGCAACAGGGTAAGCTAGGATTCAGTAGTAAAAGAAAATTATTCAAAGCACAGTAGGAAACAAGGTCAAGTAGTCACACAGAAACAAAAGTGAAGAAAGCATAGTAACAGGTAAAGAGAGTCAGAAACAAGTAAAGGTCTCACAGTAACAAGTGAGGAAAAACTTTTTTAATAAATTAGAGCTTCGACAGTAGTCGAGTTTAAAAGATGATAAGAACTCAAAATCAGATAAGTCAAACAAGTAAAAAAGAGTCAGAAACAAAGAACTTAATAGAACAATTACACGTTTAAACAAACAGTTTCAGAACTCGGATAAGACCAAAAAGGACCTAGGATTTTCAACATGCTGAATCAAGTAGAAGAAAAACATAAAACAGTTGATTGAACATAGTAAAATCATGAAAGAACACCAAAATCAGAGAAGAGATCTTTAAAAAGAGGTTAAGAGATACACTAATCCTTAAAAAAAATAAAGAGTCATTTTGAAAGAAAGTCAAAGAACCTTCAAGAAAACACTTAAGAAGTTCGTAATAAACACATATCTGAAAGATATGAAGAAAAATCAAAAGATCTTAAAGGTTAGGGTTTCAGGGAACCCAGAAAAGAGAGAAAGACCTTGAAAAGTTACCGATCTAGATGGAAAGGTCAAGGATCTGCCTTGAACGGCCATGGATGGATGGAGAAGGACCAGAGACAGAGATTAAACAAGGACTGGACCGGATCTTTTTGAGATCTAGCCATGAAATCACGGAAACAAACACCCAAGAGCCATAGGAGGTCGATACATATCTCAAATGGCCATGAGAGGCCATGGATTAGGCAGAAATTGAGGTGGATTAGAGTGGAATTAGATGAAGGTGACTAGGGTTCGTGTGAGATTGCAGAGAGAATTGATAGAGAAGGGATTCAGAGGTGGCGGGTGGTGGGAAATGAGTTAGGGTAAGGGGTCATTTGGGGTTAAAAATGGAAAGGGGGAACGGTGGTCGTTGATCTGGATGATCAACAACCTAGATTTAAAAGGGTAGGTGGGAAATCCGGGTTGGGTTGGTCTAATTGGGTTAGAGGTCGGGTAAAAATTAAAATTGGGCCGGGGAAAATGGGGCCTCATTTGGGTTATGATTGAAAACCAATTTGGGCTAAAATTTAAATAGCCACCTTCCCCTTTTAATTTATAAAAAATAGTAAATAAACTTTTGAAAATAAATTGAAAGCACTAAAATAATTTATAATATATAATTAACAATTTAAAATATAGGGCTTAGTTTTAATAATATAAAACACAATTAAGTCTTAAAAAGGGCAAATATTGTAATTATATGCAATTAGCTTTAAAAATACTAAATAAAATTATAAAAACATGTAAAAAATTACCTTAGCCATATTTTGGCATAAATATATAGATCCAATAAATTAATCATCAAAAATAATAATTTTGGACATAATTATTGAGATTTTATAGCTAAAGAAGGGGAAAATAAATCAATTTAAACCTTTAAAATAGTAAAACACTTGGACATGCTTATATATGTGTGTGTGTATATATATATATATATATATATATATATATATATATGCTATTTTGAAAGTATTTTGCGTATGAAAATGTATAGGGTTTAAATTGGTTATCAACAACTGCCCTTCTTTATCCGGAAAGGATTAAAGAGTTTCCGCGTAAAGAAATCATGGCCAATTTTGACCGAGCGAAACAGTTCAAAGACGTTAGGCCGCATCCTAGCTTCTGAGCTGCCTACATATCTCTGGTTTTATAGGAATCAGGCCATATGTAGTTCAGGATCCATCGGCGGAGTATACCGATGGAGACTTTTCAAGAACGGACGCAATATCTAGGGCGGGGTGAGTGGACGACTTGCGGGAATGATTAAGGCTTGCTATGGCTTCGAGAACAGGAGCGGGATCTCTCCAGCCAAGATAGCCATTGTTCACCAGTTTACCTACAGTTAGAAAAAATACAAGTGTATATTTGTGACGACCCGACCCGTCGTCTCATGTGTTACTGCTCCGTTTTTCCTGTTTATTGATTCTTCATATTTCATTATAGGTATGTGGTGTGTGAGAGTTTATTTGGATTAGTTTTGATAAGAAATGAGGCACTTAGTCTCTTTAAGGAAGGCTTAAGTTTGAAAAGTCAATCGGACGTTGACTTATGAGTTAGAGGACTCGGATGTGATTTCTGGCGATTCTTTTAACTTTGGGAGGTGATTTGTGACTTAGGAGAGCTATCAGAATTGATTTTGGAGGTTCGATGTAGAATTAGGCTTGAATTGGAAAAGTTAGTATTTTGGCGAATTCCGGTTGATAGGTAAGATTTTGATTCGAGGGTCGGAATGGAATTCCGAGAGTTGCTGTAACTTTGATATGTGATTTGTGATGTGTGTGCAAAATTTTAGGCCTTTCGGACGTCGTTTGGTTGAGTTTTTGATCGAATGCGTGTTTCGGAAGTTTTGAAGAAACTTAGGCTTGAATTCGATGTGAATTGATGATTTATTGTTGTTTGATGTGTTTTGAGGATTGGAACAAGTTTGAATAATGTTTTAGGAGGTGTTGGTGCTTTTGGTTAAGGTCCCGGAGGCCTCGGGGTGATTTCGGGTGGCTATCGGAAGGAAATTTGAAGTTGGAATTGCAGGTTTTTGATTGCAGCAGGTATTTCCGCATCTGTGGAAAGGAAACCGCAGATGCGGTTACGCGGAAGCGGAGCCAGGTATCGCAGGTGCGAAAAGGTTGAGGTTGAGCAATTTTCGCAGAAGCGGAAAGTTATCCGCATAAGTGGGTCCGCATAAGCGGAAGTTATACCGCAGGAGCGATTTTGGCATTCTCGTGATATTCCGCATAAGCGGAAGGCGGGCCGCATAGGCGGTCCCGCTGATGTGAAATGTGGAATGCAGAAGCGGAAGGGGCCCTTAAGTGAATGTCCGCAGAAGCGGACGTGGACCGCAGATGCGGAGGTCGCAGAAGCGACATTTTCTCTGTAGAAGCGAAATCTCGGCTGGTCATAAAGGGTTTTATTGAAACATTTCATCCGCGAGGGTTATGTATTTTCCACCATTTTTGAGCGAGATTTGAGGCGATTTTGTAGAGAGATTCAAGGAGGAATGATTAGAGGTAAGTTCCCTGGCCTAAATACACAAGATTATGTTAGATTTAACATGGAAATTGGTTGAAATTCATTAAAAAGGGGTAAAGCTAGAGCTTGAATTTTTGATATTTCAAATTGGGATTTGATAGGTCATTTGAGATCGGATTTGGGAGTTCTTGGTATGTATGGACTCGTGGCGAGACGAGGAATCCGGTAATGTGAGTTTTGTAATTTTTCGAGAAGCGGGCCCGGGGCTTGGGTTTTGCTAATTTCGAGATTTTGCTATATTTTGATTGTTTTCGACTGGGTATTATTCCCTTGGCATATTGTAATGTATTCGCTCTTATTTTGGTTAGATTCGATGCGCGTGGAGGCCGATTTGAGGGTCAAAGGCATCGCGAGCTAGAGATTTTACCGATTCGAGGTGAGTAATACTTGTAAATGATATCCTGAGGGTTTGAAACCCCGGATTTGCACATCATACTGCTGTATTGCGGTGACTTGCACGCCAGGTATGAGCGTGGGGTAAAGCACCATTAGGGATTGTGACTTGGTCCGTCCCGGTCATAATTTTACTGCGTATTGACTGAAACGTACTTGATGCTATCTTGATTTGGGCTGATTGTCATGTTTTGGGCTTCGTGACGATTATTTGAATCCTTCAGGGATTAACATCACTGTTTCGCATTACTTGCATATTATTTTGATCTCAGTCCAAGGTTTTAAATGTTGTTTTGCAAACTCGGCCGTTTTCCTAAGATTTGAAAACTTAAACATCATATTATTGACGTTTGAACTGAGAACTGTTATTTTGATATTGCCCAAGTGGCTTATGTGAATTTTGAACTGAGCATGGATCGGGATGCGCACCGCACCAGTGTTATATGTGCATTTCTGGATTGAGGATGGATCACGACTAGTGTGGGTTTTGGGTCGTGAAAATATTGTGCGTAAATCTAAACATGATACAAATTCCCGTCGGACCATGAATGTCGTCTTTGGACCATGAGGATGATGTCCTTAGACCATGATGTTCTGGGCCATGAAGCGTATGATAAAGGATTTTCAGGCCATGAAATGATGCTCTCGGGCTTTGAGGATGATGCCTCCGAATTATGATGCCTTTGAATAATGATATGAAAATGATTGAAAGGGATCCTCAGGCCATGACATGGTGTTCTCGAGCTATGAAGATGGTGCCTCCGAATGATGATGCCTCTGGATGAGTTGGCGATACGTCAACCCATGAAGGATGCACTAGCATGATACGGACAAGACATAGCTTAGTCTTGCGATTTGAAGGGCAAAGCTTAGCCCGTAAGAAAAGTGAAATAAATAGTGCTTAGTTTCGAAGAGAACGGGAGGCAGAGCTTAGCCTCAGAAGGCAAAATGATAGCGTTATGCAGGATGCAAATGCAGAGAGAGGTAGAGCTTAACCTCGAAAGGCAGAATGGTAGCCTTATGCAAGAATGTAGATGGAGACAACGTTTAGTCTCGAAAGGCAGAATGGTAGCCTTATGTAAGAATGCAGATGGAGACAACGTTTAGTATTGGAAGGCAGAAAGGTAGCCTTATGCAATGCAAATGCATATGGAGGTAGAGCTTAACCTCGGAAGGCAGAATGGTAGCCTTATGCAAGATGCAAATGCAGAGAGAGGTAGAGCTTAACCTCGGAAGGCAGAATGGTAGCCTTATGCAATAATGTAGATGGAGACAACATTTAGTCTTGAAGGCACAATGGTAGCCTTATGGAAGTTGGAAGGAAGAATAGTAGCCTTATGCAATGCACATGCAGATGGAGGTAGAGCTTAACCTTGGAAGGCCGAATGGTAGCCTTATGCAATAATGTAGATGGAGATAACGCTTAGTCTCGGAAGGCAGAATGGTAGCCTTATGCAAGTTGGAAGGCAGAATAGTAGACTTATGCAATGCAAATGCAGATAGAGGTAGAGCTTAACCTCGGAAGGCATAATGGTAGCCTTATGCAAGTTGGAAGGCTGAATGGTAGCATTATGCAATACAAATGTGGATGGAGGTAGAGCTTAAACTTGGAAGGTAGAATGGTAGCCTTATGCAGGATGCAAATGCAGAGAGAGGTAGATCTTCATCTCGGAAGGCAGAATGGTAGCCTTATGCAGGAATGCATATGGAGAGAGAGGTAGAGCTTAACCTCGGAAGGCAGAATGATAGCCTTATGCAAGAATGAAGATGGAGATAACGTTTAGTCTCGGAAGGCAAAATGGTAGCCTTATACAATAAATAAAATGAGAAATGGTGTAGAGTTTTCTTAGCTGATAGCAGATTGCGCTGTTGTGATTACTGAGAGCATTGTGTCGGATGGAAAATCACTGGTATGTGCGGATAGCAAATGTTGGTAAATGCAACGGTTCTATTTGTCCCATGGGTGTATATTATGTTTGATGATTTTACAATCCCAGTGCCTACATCCAAAGAAGAATCATGAGTTTTGTAAAGAGGGAAAGGTCAGTTCGTATCCCCACTGACTTTGCTTGACCTGCTTATCTTTGATCTGGTGATACTATATGTATCATTGGGGTAGCGTTGCTAAACAAAGCAGTTTCAGTAATAAACATGCATGATTTCGTAAAAATATGACATAAGTGTATAATTAAAGTAGCTTTTTTAGATGAACCGATGACTGCGACGTGGCTCGGGACATTGAAACCTCTCCAGCTATAGAATTTTTAGGGTCCTCCTCAAAATTCTACCCAGTTTCTAATTGCGGGGGGAAATAAAGTTTTTATTTAATTGTGACCGAACCCATAGGGCTGCCTATGTATCCCCTCTTAAACGGGAATCGGTTCAGGCGTAGTATAATTTACATCATATAAGGAAAGCATAAAGATTACACATAGTAATACTTGGCTGCATCTGAATTGATCGGTTTTGGCCAGACTTCTCCGTCCATTTCTACAAGTGTGAGGGCTCCTCCTGTCAGGACTCGGTGAACCATGTATGGACATTGCAAGTTGGGAGAGAATTTCCCCTTGGCTTCATCTTGATGCGAAAAAATTTTCTTTAACACCAGGTGCCTCAGTGTGAACTGTCTTAGCTTGACTCTCTTTTTGAAGGTGCTAGACATTCTATTATGATAGAGTTGACCATGGCAGAGTGCATTCATTCTCTTTCCGTCTATAAGGGATAGTTTCTCATAACAACTTTTCACCCATTCTGCACCGTCGAGCTTGGATTCTTGTATGATCCTTAGGGAAGGAATTTCTACCGCATCGGTAATGAAAGACTCTGTACCATAAACCAGCATATAGGGGGTTGCCCCGGTTGATGTGCGAACTGTGGTGCGATACCCTAATAGAGCAAATGATAACTTTTCATGCCAGTATTTATGCTTCTCTACCATTTTCCTCAATATTTTCTTGATATTCTTCTTGGCGGCTTCTGCAGCTCCATTCATTTGAGGCCTATAGGCTGTGAAATTCTTGTGTCTGATCTTAAAGGTTTCACACATAGCTTCATCAAGTCGCTATTGAGATTGGAGCTATTATCAGCAATGATCGACTCTGGAATCTAGAATCGACAAACAATGTGGTCGCAGATAAAGTCTACCACGACTTTCTTAGTTACTGCTCTAAGATGCTGCTTCGACCCATTTGGTGAAATAGTTGATTGCTACTAGGATAAACCTGTGCCCGTTGGAAGTGGCAGGCTTTATTAGTCTAATAGAGTCCTTTCCCCAGGCGGCGAACCTCCATGGTGAGCTTGTTGCATTAAGCTCATTTGGAGGTACCTTTATCATGTTTGAACGTATCTAACAACATTGTCATTTCCAGACATACTGGATGCAGTCCGTCTCCATAGTCATCCAAAAGTAACCAGCTCGGAGTATCTTTTTTTCTAAGACAAAATCATTCATATGTGGACCGCAGGTCCCAGCATGAATTTCCTCTAGTAGCCTGGATGCTTCCTTTGCGTCGACACACCTTAATAATCCCAAATCATGAGTCCTTTTATACAGAATTCCTCCGTTGTGAAAGAAGTTGTTAGACAATCTCCGAAGTGTGCATTTTTTTGTAGGAATTGCAAGCTCTGGGTACTCTTCTTTTGCCAAATATTCCTTGATATCATGAAACCAAGGCTTTCCGTCTGCTTCCTCTTCGATACGGGCACAATAAGCTACCTGATCATGGATCTTTACTGGAATGGGATCAATGAAATTTTTGTTTGGATGTTGTATCATAGATGACAGGGTAGCCAATGCATCGGCAAACTCATTCTAGACTTTGGGAACATGTTGGAACTCTGTCTTCGTGAACCTCTTTCTTAATTCCTGTACATGATGCAGATACGAGAGTATCTTAGAGTAGTTGGTTGCCCATTCTTCTCGCACCTGATGTATAAGTAGGTCTGAATCTCCAATCACTAACAACTCCTGAACGTTCATATAAATGGCCATTTTGAGCCCTAAGATGCAGGCTTCATATTCGGCCATATTGTTAGTGTAGGGGAACCTGAGTTTGGCAGACACCGGATAATGCTGACCGGTTTCTTATACTAGGACAACTCCTATGCCAACTCCTTTGAAATTTGCTGCTCCATCGAAAAACATTTTCCAACCATCATAGGATTCTGCAATGTCTTCTCCTATGAATGATACCTCTTCATCAGGAAAATACATTTTTAGGGGTTTGTATTATCCATCCACGGGATTTTCAGCAAGGTGATCTGCTAGTGCCTGTCCCTTGATTGCTTTCTGAGTCACGTAGAAAATGTCAAACTCATTCAACAGGATTTTCCATTTGGCCAGCTTGCCAGCGAGAATGGGCTTCAGAAAGATGTACTTCAAATGATCCATCCTTGATATAAGATATGTAGTATAGTCACATAATTAATGTCTCAGCTTCTAGGCTACCCAGTCAAAGCATAATAGGTGCGCTCTAACAGAGAATACCGGGCCTCGTACGGGGTAAACTTCTTACTGAGGTAATAAATGGCCTGCTCCTTGTCCCCGTTTTATTATGCAGAGCCAGAGCGCAACTGAAAACTCCATCCAATACTCCAAGGTAGAGTAATAAGGGTCTACCTGGCTCGGGAGGGACCAAAACGTGTGGTGTTGACGGGTACTCCTTGATTCTGTCGAAGGCCTTTTAGCAGTTGTCAGCCCATTTGGTAGTGGCGTCCTTCTTCAACATCTTAAAGATTGGCTCACAAATAACTGTAGATTGTGCTATGAATCAGCTGATGTAGTTGAGCCTCCCCAAGAAACTCATCACATCCTTCTTGTTCTTTGGCGGTGGCAGCTCTTGAATGGCTTTGACTTTTGATAGATCCAGTTCTATTCCTCGGCGATTCACAATAAACCCTAGAAATTTCCCATCAGGAACACCAAATACGCATTTTGCGGGGTTTAGGTTCAGGTTGTACCTCCGTAGTCTATTGAAGAACTTCCTCAGATCTTCCATGTGGTCAGTGGCCTTTTTGGACTTGATGATAACATCATCTACAAGTACCTCTATCTCCTTGTGTATCATATCATGGAAAATGGTAGTCATGGCTCTCATGTAGGTGGCACCTGCATTCTTCAGGCCAAACTTCATCATGTTGTAACGGTACATTCCCCACGGCGTAATAAAAACCATTTTCTCAGCATCTTCTTCATCTATCTAGATCTGGTGATAACCAGTGAAGCAATCTACAAATGACTCCAGCTCATGCTTGGCGCAATTGTCAATCAAGATGTGTATATTGGGCAGAGGGAAGTCGTCTTTCGGACTGGCCCAGTTGAGATCCCGGTAGTCGACATAAACTTTAACCTTCCCGTCCTTCTTTGGAACTGACACAATGTTGGCTAACCATGTCGGGTATTCTACTACCCTGAGAACCTTAGCTTTGACCTTCTTGGTGACTTCTTCCTTGATTTTCAGACTCATATCATGCTTGAACTTTCTGAGCTTTTGCTTTATCGGTGGACACGTCATATCGGTTGGCAGTTTGTGAGCCACAATAGACATACTCAGACCAGTCATGTCATCATACGACCAGGCGAATATGTCCTCATATTCCTTTAGAAATTTTGTATATTCCTTCTTTTCTGATGGCGATAGGTGAACGCGGATTCGTGTTTCTTTGACGTTTTCTGCATCTCCCAGGTTAACAATTTTGATCTCGTCTAGGTTGGACTTAGGTTTGTTCTCAAAGTTCTCAACTTCTTTAACAACCTCATTAAGTATGCCATCTTCCTCTGAATCTATGTCTGTTCGATGCGTTGCCTCATTGCATATCACAGTCATTGGTTCATCAAGATAAGTAGTAGTAATGTTGTATAAGTAAAGTAATGAGAGAGAACGATAATGAGTGTTGATTCATAAGAAAAGTCAAAGTGCTTTTATAAATTTCATAACTATTTTGAACATTGAAGATATTATTGCGGGAATTGAAAAATGCGAAAAGAAAATTATTTATTAAAAACAAATGGCTAATGCTTGTTTTATCCTTGCTACCCCGAGGCTCATCGGGCTCTGGTTGTCCTGATGGTCCATTTATTGAGATGTGCCCCTCTGCTCATAGCCTGTATGGAAGGTCCTTCCTCCCCCTCCTCCTTGAGAACTATGTCATTATCTTCTAGGAACAAGTTCTTCATCGCTGCCAGTGCCTCCTCTTCATCTGACCCATACATAATATCGGCCTGTTGGAAAGTCTGCTCCAAATGCGATATTGGCTGCTCTAATGGATAATAAGGACAATGCCATGGTGGCGACCAATTATTGAACTCCTCCAAGGTGTAATCATATCCCAGACCGAAAGTAGTGCCATGCTTCTTGAGTTTTATGGGCTTAGAGATTCCTTAGAGGTTCTTGCCGAGCTCCTTTCTAGGTTCGTAACCACTCCAATTCAGTATACTCTCAATTTTGTTATCCCACCACTTGTCTTTGTTGATATCATTGACCTGTTCAATGTGGTGGTAAGTCTCTCCACCCAGCTTCCTTCTCCCTTCGATCGCCGGAATAGTTTGGCGACAGTATATAGGGTTGAGACCATCGCCGTGAATGGTGATTCCATTCGAATTTTACTGCATGATGCATTGTTGATGCTACGACCCCCAGCAACATGAGTCCATGGCCGTCCCAACAATAGGTGGTAAGATACTAGCACATCTATCACCTGAGAACCATCAAAAGCTTTCACATTGATTGCTCCTTCCTTTATCTGATGCAGTCCCTTACCCAGCTTCTTGAGTGTTACCAGCAGACAAATATTGAGACTGGAACCCCCATTAATCAGGATTCTGGTGATGCAATAGTCCTAGCATTGCACGGTGATGTGCAGTGCTTTGTTGTGCCCCAACCCTTCAGGTGACATCTCATCCTCATGAAAAGTGATCTTATGGCTCTCCAAAACTTTTCCTACCAAGTTAGACATTTCCCCGCCAGTGATGTTACTTGGCACGTACGCTTCACTCAACACCTTTAACGGTGCATTCTTGTGTGCCTCAGAGTTCTACATCAAGGAGAGGATGGAGATTTGTGTTGGCGTCTTGTTTAACTAGTCGATGACCGAATACTCCTTGGCTTGTATTTTCCTCTAAAGTTCGTCTAGACCCGTCTCAATAAGGGGTGACAGTATTATGCTGGGCTTGGCACTTGTAGGGGCTATCATCATTTTTGAAGTTAGCTCTGAAATGGCTCATCTTGTTGACCCCTGGGTATGATTTGCTTCCTACTAGCTTGCCTCATAACCCGTAGAGGGACGTAAGGATATATTCCTCTTAGATCGATTAGTATCAGGAAAGGTGCTTCTCTGGATCGGGCGATGAACTCCTCGGTCAGAAACCACTCGAACATCCATTGAACTTGTTCTTCAGTCAAAGTTTCAAAGAGCTCGACCCATTCTTTAGCATTCTCCGGCTGGGAGAACATATCGTGGATGTAATTCATTCGCTTTGGATGATAGAAAGCGATGTGATCATACCAGTCCCTTTGTTGAATCTCTTGTCGATATTCGCCCTTTTGGAGATGTTCCATGAGCCAGAGTTGAAGTAACAAATTGCAGCCTTTGAAGTGTTTTGCACATTGTTGACACTTCTCCAAGGCTCGGTACATGTCTTCAACGATCATGGGCACAATGCCAAATGGCTACTCACCAATCCCTTCCATTAGGGTCTTAGTTACCATAGCCAACCTGGTATGGATTCTTTCTTTCTTCATCGGAAACACAATGAGACCCAGGAAACAAAACATGAATACAAAAACCCTTCGATGGATATGCCACAAGGATGTGATGGAAAACTTGTCAGGGTAGGTGCGGTAGGATTTGTTGTGACTGTACCTTCCATACAAATAGTGAAAGGGGATTGAGGCACGAAGTCCCCAGATTCGGCATGGTCACCAACATCCACCCAAGACTGCTAAGCTGTTGGAAAGATCTACACTCTAGTGACCAAACTGTCGTCCGAAAATATTTGGGAAACCTATTATCCTTCCTGGAGATCAAACCCAACAACAAGATCATAGAAGCTGCCATACTGTATTGGGATTGTAAAAGGGTTGTATTTCGCTTTGGGGACATGGAAATGACACCCTTGCTAGAGGATATAAGAGGACTGGTCGGTCTAGTGTTGGAAACTCCGGGTCTGCTAATGCTTGGGAACCGAAAAGGATGGGGTTTCCTCAAAATAATAGGTCTGAAGAAGAACCCCGAATTGATATGCCTGAAGGAATCCAACATCCCTTTTCACTATTTGTATGAAAGGTAAGGTCACAACAAATCCTACCATACCTACCCTGACGAGTATTCCATCACATCCTTGGGGCACATTCACTGTAGGGTTTTCGTCCTTCATTTTTTGTTTCTTGGGTCTGAATGTGTTTCCAATGAAGAAAGCAAGAACCCATACCAGGATGGCTATGGTAACTAAGACCCTAATGGAAGGAATCAGTGGGCAGCTATTTAGCATCATGCCCATGATCATTGCCGACATATATTGAGCCTTGGAAAAGTGTTAACAAGGAGCAAAACACTTCGAATGCTACAACTTATTACTTCAACTCTGGCTCATGGAGCATCTCCAAAGGGGCAAATACTAACAAGAGATTCAGCGAAGAGACTGGGATGATCACATCGCTTTCCATCATCCAAAGCGAATGAATTACATCTCCGATATGTTCGCTCAACCGGAGGATGCCAAAGGATGTGTTGAGCTATTTGATAATCTGGCTGAGGAACGGGTTCGATGGATGTTCGAGTGGTTTCCGACCAAGGAATTCATCACTTGATCTTAAGATGCACCTTTCCTCATACTGATCGATCTGAGAGGAACATACTCTTACGTCCCTCTTCGAGTTATGAGACAAGCTGGTAGGAAGCAAGTTATACCCAGGGTCGACAAGATGAGTCATTTCCGGGCTGACTTCCAAAATGATGATAGTCCTTACAAGTGCCAAGCTCAGCATATGTGGTACTGCAAGATCATAATGGGGAGATATACCATCGAGCCAGACAGGTATCATGCTGGTTGTGCTCCTTTCTACTCAGGTTGGTTGGAAGACAATCATGATGGTCTAGGCCAGCCAGGGTTTGCTCGAGGCCACAGGATTATAGATGAAAGGGCCGAGGCATAAGTCAAATACAACCAGCTGCGCAAAAGGATCCATGAGTGCGAAAGAGAACATCGCGAGATACAAGAGTCCAACCAGAAGCTGATTAAGGAATGGAAGGACATGGCTATCAGTGCCAATAAGCGACTAGGATACTTGGAGCGAGGCATAGTGGAATTGGAGAGAGAGTTTCTCAAAAAGGTCGAAGATTGTCAAAATGCTGAAGGGACCAAAGGCGGACACCTGGCCAGAGCATACTTGTTACTGGGACTTGGCAAGTTGGGGAGGCTGTTCGACGGAGCCAAGGATGCCGAATCTGGGGAAGGTCCTTCGAGGACCAAGTAGATAGGAGTTTATCTTTTCGCTTTATAAATTGTAAATAAGTCCGTTGCCCATTAGTGACTTTTATTTCCTGTTTATTTAGTTTCAATTTGGGATTCGTCTATTTTTATCAATAAAATGAGGCATTTAGAATCCCAAGTTCTAATCAATTTGTTGTTAGGCCAACCTCGGGCACAAAGAGGTCCCCCTAATTGGGACGCACTTTACATTCCCGCATTATGTGTTTAAATATTGCAATACTTTTTGTGATCCCCACTAACTTGATTACCTTTGTTTTGTTTTTGTTTTTATTATTCCCCTCCCCGAAGGTTAGTTCGTACACTATGGAAACATCATCCTATTCCACGAGATCGAAGGGCCCTCGACCCACTCCTCCTCTTAGTCCTGTCAAAAACAAGACAAAAACAAGATGGAAGATTAACAACATCAGAAAGGAGAATCGAATTGAATGGTTAGAGGCCATTAATGGCTATGGTACTCAGGTTCCTAAGGAAAATGTATCCCAACTTGAACAGAAACTGTTGAAATTCCAAGAATAGCTCGATCAGGTTCGGAATCTGGCAAACCTGTCATTTTCCCTCAGCACCCCAGATATAAACTTTCCCAACACTCAAAATCCTGTACCTCCTCAAAATATCCCAAAGAAACAGAATCATCCCCCTCCTCACCATCACACTATTCCACCGAAGACCCTATGCAACACCTACCATACCCCAAACAATACTCCACTACTCATCCCAGAACGCCAAAACTCCACAAACGACCACTTTCACACCCACCATACACCCCTATCTACGTGGAGACCATGCCACACTCCACCCAACCTATCTCAAGCACACATGAGTCTGACAAAATGGATCTGCTTATCAGAAACCTGGTTGAGGAACTTAAGAAACTGACCAGCCAGATTCAAAGCGTTGAATGAAGCAAGGGAATTGACGGGCTAAACTATGAGGATCTTTGCATACAGCCAGATGTCGAATTTCTCGAGGTGTACAAACCTCCTATATTCAAAATGTTTGATGGTATGGGAGATCCAAGGGTCCATCTGAGGACATACTGAGACAAGGTGGCTGGAGTAGGGAAAGACGAGAGAATTCACATGAAGCTATTCATGAGGAGTTTGAAAGGAGATGCGTTGTCCTGGTACATCAGCAAAGATCCAAAAAAGTACTCAAGTTGGGTAGGCATGACATCCAATTTTATGGACAGGTATAGATTTAACACTGAGAATGCGCCAGATGTGTTCTATACTCAGAATCTAAAGAAGAAGCCTACGAAAATGTTTCCCGAGTATGATACTCGCTGGAGGTCTGAAGCTGCTAAGGTCAAACCTACCTTAGAGGACGAATAGATGAACAAATTCTTTGTCCGGGCTCCGGACTCACAGTATTATGAACGACTAATGATGATCGAGAACCAAAAATTCTCCAACATTATCAAACTGGGTGAGAGAATTGAAGAAGGTATCAAGAGCGGTATGGTTACAAATTTCGAGGCCTTGCTAGCTATCAATAAGGCCTTACTGTCTGGTGGTGTGTCCAAGAAAAGGGAAGTAAGGGTCGTGATGGTTGCACAAAGGACCAAATTTCCCCTCAAATACCAAACTTACCCAACACCTCTACTCATATATCAGCCGACCCAAAATTACCAAGCACCTTCACCCTAATACCAAGCTCCACCACCAACTTATCAATCATCTCCACCTCCTACAAATCAGCCTACTTCACCCAGATATTCCCAACCTGCACACGTCTACCAAACCTAAAATTGTCAACTATCCCACTATCGAACACCTCCTAAACACCAAAAATTTCCTAGACCTCGGCCAAACTTTGATCACAGACCCCCAAAACAATATACGACCATTGCTGAACCCATTGACTAATTGTACGAGAGACTCAAAGCTGCTGGTTATGTCACCCTCATCCCTGCTGCAACCCCTGAGAATCGTTCTCAGTGGGTTAACCCAAACAAATCCTGTGCATACCACTCCGGCATGAAAGAGCACACCATCGATGAATGTCATTGCTTGAAAAGACAAGATCCAGTCTTTAATTGATAATAAGATTATCGTGGAAAAGGAACCCGCTCAAAACGTTTGCAAAAGCCCTCTGCCGGACCATAAGTGTAGAGGTATCAACATGGTTGAAATAGAAGATGACTAGGATCCCGAGGGATCAATCAGGTTGATTGCAGAAGGTGATGACCCAAAGAAGCCAGTAGTTACTCTCAATCGAATCATAGTCCAGATTTAACCATCTGAGGACGCTGAGGTGAACTTGTCTGTACCACTTGAATTTGAAGTAACATCGCCCGCAAAGGCACCAACGCCAATTGAGGTCGAATTCATGTCTCCGGCAAATGCACCCGCACAATTCAAGGTTGCAGTTTTTCCACCCAAGGCACATGTTTTGTTCGAAGTAAGGATAGCCACACCGATCCTAGTGGCAATGTCGACATGACACCATTCCATACAAAGGCTGTACCCTGGGACTATACAACCGAGGCAAGGAGGAAAGGCAAGGTCAGGTTCGAAGAGACTACTGCAACATAGGGTATGACAAGAACTGGTAGAGTCTATACCCCTAAACATCTAGCTGAGTCAAGAAAGCATGCCTCCAATCGGCCGCCCATCATTGAGATAGGTCCAGACGATCTTTAGAGAAAGATACAGGCCAAAGAATACTCAGTCATCGACCGGCTAAACAAAAGGCCGGCATAAATCTCCATCCTCTCCTTGCTGCAAAACTCCGAGGCACACAAGAATGCTCTGTTAAGGGTACTAAGTGAAACATACGTGCCAAGTAACATCACTGGAGGGGAAATGGCTAACATGGTAGGACATGTGTTGGAGAGACATCAGATTACCTTTCATGAGGATGAGCTTCCACCTGAAGGTTTGGGGCACAACAAGGCACTACACATCACCGTGCAATGCGAAGACTATTTCATTACTAGAATCCTGATCGACGGGGGCTCCAAACTCAATATTTTTCTGCTAGTAACACTCAAGAAGCTGGGTAAAGGACTGTACGAGATAAAGGATGGAGCAATCAATGTGAAAGCTTTCAATGGTTCTCAGAGGTCCACTATTGATTAGATTGTCCTATGCTTGCAAATGGGACCAACATGGTTCAATGTCGATTTTCAGGTGATAGAGGTGCTAGCATCTTACAACCTGCTGTTAGGATGACAATGGATTCATGCTGCTGGGTATGTAGCATCAATGCTGCATCAGGTAGTAAAATTCGAATGGAATCACTAAGAGGTGATAATTCACGGCGATGGTAGTAACTTTATATACAGTCGGCAGACCTTTCTAGAAATCGAAGGAAGAAGAAAGCTAGGTGGATAGACTTACCATTACATTGAACGAGTAAATTCTATTGAAAAGGAAAAATGGTGGGATAACAAAATCGAGAGTATGCTGAATTTGATTGGGTACGAACATGGCAAGGGACTCAGAAAGAACCTTTAAGGAATCGCTAAGCCCATAAAACTCAAGAAGCATGACACTACTTTCAGTCTGAGATATGACTACACCTGGGATGAATTCAACAACTGTTCGACACTATAGCATTGTCCTTACTATCCCGTGGAGCAGCTAATATTGCGTCTGCAGTAGGCTTTCCAATAGGCTGACATTGTTTATGGGTAAGACAAAGAACAAGCACTTGCATCGGTGAAAAACTTATTTCTAGAAGATAACGACATGGACTGTTGTGTTGTTCTCGAGAAGGGGGGGGGGGGGGGGCAGGAAGGCCCTTCCATATAGGCTGTGAGCAAAGAGGCACGCCTCAACAATTGGACCATCAGGACAACTATAGCTCGACGAGCCTCGCGGTAGCAAGGCTAAAGCATGCATCATTTACTGTTTTATTTACTAAATGATTTTCTTTTCGCTTTTTAATTCCCGTAATAAGATCTTCAATGTTCAAAATAGTTATGCAATTTATCAAAGCATTTTGACTTTTATTACAAATCAACACTCATTATCATTTTATCTTATTACTTTACTTATATAGTATTACTATTACTTATCTTGATGAACCGATGACTATGACATGCAACGAGGCAACGCAGCGAACAAGCATAGATTTAGAGGAAGATGGCATACCAGATGAGATTGTTAAAGAAGTTGAGAACTTTAAGCACAGACCTAAGTCCAACCTGGACAAGACAGAAATTGTTAACTTGGGAGACACAGAAAACGTCAAGCAAACACGAATCAGCGTTCACCTATCGCCATCAAAAAAGAAAAAATACACAGAATTTCTAAAGGAATATGAGGACATATTTGCCTGGTTGTATGATGACATGATTTGTCTGAGTACGTCTATTGTGGCTCACAAACTGCCAACTCATCTGACATGCCTGCCGGTAAAGCAAAAACTCAGAAGTTCAAGCCTGATATGAGTTTGAAAATCAAGGAAGAAGTCACCAAGTAGGTAAAAGCTAAGGTTCTTAGGGTAGTAGAATACCCGACATGGTTGACCAACATCGTGCCAGTGCCAAAGAAGGATGGGAAGGTCAGAGTCTATGTCGACTATCGGGATCTCAACCGGGCCAGTCCAAAAGATGACTTCCCTTTGCCGAACATACACATCCTGATTGATAATTGCGCCAAGCATGCAATCACTTGTAGATTGCTTCACTGGTTATCATCAGATTTGGATGGATTAAGAAGATGCTGAGAAAAAAGCTTTCATTACGCTGTAGGGAATGTACCGTTACAAAATGATGTCGTTCGGTCTAAAGAAAGTAGGGGACACCTACATGAGGGCCATGACTACCATTTTTCATGATATAATACACAAGGAGATGGAGGTATATTTAGATGATGTTATTATCAATTCCAAGAAGGCCACTAATCACATGGAAGATTTGAGGAAGTTCTTCAATAGACTGCGGAGGTACAATCTGAAACTAAACCCCGCAAAGTGTGCATTTGGAGTTCCAGCTGGAAAACTACTAAGGTTTATTGTGAGCCGTCGAGGAATAGAACTGGACCCATCAAAATCCAAAGCCATTCAAGAATTGCCACCATTAAAGAACAAGAAGGATGTGATGTGTTTCTTGGGAAGGCTTAACTACATCAGCCGATTCATGGCACAGTCTACAGTTATTTGTGAACCAATCTTTAAGATGTTGAAAAAGGAGGTCACTACCAAATGGATTGATGACTGCCAAAAGGCCTTACAGAATCAAGGAATTCCTGTCAACACCACCAGTCTTGGTACCGCCTGAGCCAGGGAAACCCTTATTACTCTACCTTGCAGTATTGGATAGAGCTTTCAGCTGCGTTATGGGGCAGCATGATGAAACGGGGAGGAAGGAACAATCCATTTATTACCTCAGTAAGAAGTTCACCCCGTATGAGGCCCGGTATTCTCTATTAGAGCGCACCTATTGTGCTTTAACTTGGGTAGCTCAGAAGTTGAGGCACTACTTCTGTGCCTACACTACATATCTCATATCAAGGATGGATCCTTTGAAGTATATCTTTCTGAAGCCCATGCCTACCGACAAGCTGGCCAACTAGAAAATCTTGTTAAGTGAGTTCGACATTATCTACGTAACTTAGAAAGTAGTCAAGGGACAAGAACTGGTAGACCATCTTGCTGAAAATCCTGTGGATAGAGAATACAAACCCTTGAAAAGGTATTTTCTTGATGAAGAGGTATCATTCATAGGAGAAGACATAGCAGAATCCTATGACAGTTGGAGAATGTTTTCTAGATGGAGTAGCAAATTTCAAAGGAGTTGGCATAGGGGCAGTCCTAGTATCAGAAACCGGTTAGCATTATCTGGTGTCCGCCAAACTCAGGTTTTCGTGCACCAACAACATGGCCGAATATGAAGCCTGCATCCAGGGCTCAAAATGGCCATTGACATGAACGTTCAAGAGTTACTAGTAATTCGAGATTCAGACTTGCTTATACATCAGGTACGAGAAGAATGGGCAACCAAAAACTCTAAGATACTCCCGTATTTGCATCATGTACAGGGATTGAGAAAGAGGTTCACAAAGACGGAGTTCCAAAATGTTCCCAGGGTCCAGAATGAGTTCGCCGATGCATTGGCTACCCTATCATCTATGATACAACATCCATACAAAAACTTCACTGATCCCATTCCAGTAAATATCCATGATCATCCAACTTACTGTGCCTATGTCGAAGAGGAAGCAGATGGAAAGCCTTGGTTTCATGATATCAAGGAATATTTGGCAAGGGTGAGTACCCAGAGCTTGTAAACCCTACTCGGAAATGCACACTTCGAGATTGTCCAACATCTTCTTTCATAGCGGAGGAATGCTGTATAGCAGGACTCCTAATTTGGCATTACTAAGGTGTGTCGACGGAAAGGAAGCATCCGGACTACTAGAGGAAATTCATGCTGGGACCTATAGTCCATATATGAATGGTTTTGTCTTAGAAAAGAAGATACTCCAGGTCGGTTACTTTTTGATATCTATGGAAACGGACTGCATCCAGTATGTCCGGAAGTTCCTCCGAGGTCCGATACATGCAAACATGATAAAGGTACCTCCAAATAAGCTTAATGAAACAAGCTCACCATGGTCGTTCGCCGCCTGGGGAATGGATTTTATTTGACCAATCGAGCCTGCCGCTTCCAACGGGCACAGGTTTATCCTGGTAGCCATAGACTATTTCATGAAATGGGTCGAAGCAGTATCTTACAAAGCAATGACTAAAAAGGTCGTGACAGACTTTGTTCGCGACCGCATTGTTTGTCGATCGAAATTCCGAAGTCAATCATCTCTGATAATAGTTCCAACCTCAATAGCGACTTGATGAGAGCTATGTGTGAAACTTTCAAGATCAGACACAAGAGTTCCACAGCCTAGCGGCCTCAAATGAATAGAGTTGTAGAATCCGCAAACAAGAATATAAAGAAGATATTGAGGAAAATGATAGAAAAGCATAAACAGTGGCACGAGAAGTTATCATTTACTCTTTTGGGGTATCGTACCACGGTCCACACATCAACTGGGGCAACCCCATATATGCTGGTTTACGATACAGAGGTTGTCATTCCCGTTGAGGTAGAAATTCCTTCCCTAAGGATCATATAAGGAGTTGATCTCGACGACGCAGAGTGGGAAAAAAGTCATTATGAGCGAGTAGCCCTTATAGACGGAAAGAGAATAAATACAGTCTGCCATGGTTAACTCTATCGGAACACAATGTCCAGAGCCTTCAACAAAAGAGTCAAGTCAAGGCAGTTCACACCGGGGCAGCTGGTATTGAAGAAAATTTTTCCACATCAATATGTAGCCAAAGGGAAGTTCTCTCCTAACTGGCAAGTTCCATACATGGTTCACCAAGTTTTAACAGGAGGAGCCATCATACTTGCATAAATGGACGGAGAAGTCTGGCCAAAGCTGATCAATTCGGATGCGATCAAGCGTTACTATGTGTAATATTTATGCTTTCCTTATATGATGTAAATTTAACTACGCCTGACATGGTTCCCGTTTATGAGGGGATACATAGGCAGCCCTATGAGTTCGGTCACAATTCAATAAAATTTCCATTTCCCCCGCAGTTGAAAACTGGGGCAGAATTTTGAGGAGGACCGTAAAGATTTCGATGTAATTTCAGCCGATCGTCGCAAGCAACAGTCATAAGCATCAACCCATTAAACTAGGGCAGAATTTTAGGGGGGACCCTTAAAATTCCATAGCTGGAAAGGTTGCAATGTCCCGAGCTATGTCGCAGTCATCGGTTCATCTGAAAAGCTATCTTAATTATATACTTATGTCATATTCTTACGAAATCATGCATGCTTATTACTGAATTTCTTTGTTTAGCACCACTAACCCAATGATACATATAGTATCACCAGATCAAAGCGGAGCAGGTCAAGCAAATCCAGCGGGGATACGAACTAACCTCCCTCCTTTACAAACTCACAATATTTCTTTGGATGCAGGCACTTGGATTGCAAAATCATCAAACATACTATACACCCACGGGATAAACAGAACCTTTTCCCTTACCAACATTTGTTATCCGCACATACCAATGATTTTCCATTCGACACAATGCACTCAGTAATCACAGCGCCACAATATACTATCAGCTAGGAAAACTCTACTTTCATTTGCTATCCTATTTCTTGCATAAGGCTACCATTCCGACTTCCAATTTTCATAAGGTTACCATTCTACCTTCCGAGACTAAACGCTGTCTCCATTTGGATTCTTGCATAAGGCTACCATTCTGCCTTTCGAGACTAAACGTTTTCTCCATCTGCATTTGCATAAGGCTGCTATTCTGCCTTCCAATTTGCATAAGGCTACCATTCTGCCTTCCTAGACTAAACATTGTCTCCATCTGCATTCTTGCATAAGACTACCATTCTGCCTTTCGAGACTAAACGTTGTCTCCATCTGCATTCTTGCATAAGGCTACCATTCTGCCTTCCGAGACTAAACGCTATCTCTATTTGCATTCTTGCATAAGGCTACCACTCTGCCTTCTGAGGTTAAGATCAACCTCTCTCTGCATTTGCATTGCATAAGGCTGTCATTCTGCCTTCCGAGACTAAACGCTGTCTCCATCTGTATTCTTGCATAAGGCTACCATTTTGCCTAATGAGGTTAAGCTCTACCTCTCTCTGCATTTGCATTTTTACATAAGGCTATCATTTTGCCTTCCGAGGCAAAGTGTTGCCTCCCGTTTTCTTCGAAACTAAGCACTATCCCAAGCTCTAATCATTTTGCTTTTTTTTTTACGGGCTAAGCTCTGCCCTTCAAATCACAAGACTAAGCTCTGTCTTTCCCGCATCATGCTACTGCATCCTTCGTGGGCTGAAAAATTGCCAACTCATCCGAAGTCGTCATCATTCGGAGGCACCATCTTCATAGCTTGAGAGCACCATGTCATGGCCTGAGGATCCTTTTCAATCTTTTTGCATATCATTACTCAAAGGCATTATGGTTCAGAGGCACCATCCTTATAGCCCGAGTGCATCATTTCATGGCCCGCGAATCCTTTATCATACGGTTCATGGCCCAGGATGTCATGGTCTAAGGACGTCATGCTACCCGTCGAAAGACAACATTCATGGTCTATTTGCAGGTAAACTGGCGAGCAACGGCCATCCCGGCAGGAGCAATCCTGCACCAGTTCCTACATCAATATCAAACCTTAACCATTCCGACAAGCCGTCTACTCACCCCACCCTAGATATTGCATCTGTCTTTGAAATCGCCTCATCAGTATACTCCGCCGACGGATCCTGAACTATATATGGCCTGATTCCTGTAAAACCAGGGATATGTAGGCATCTCAAAGGCCAGGGTACAGCCTAAACCTCTTCAAACCATTTTGCTCAGTCAAAATTGGCCATCATATCTTTACCCCATAACTCTTCATCCTTCCCGGGTAAAGAGGGACAGTTGTTGATACCCAATTTTTCTCTACATATTTTCAATATGCAAAATAACTTCAAAATGGAATATATATGCATATGTAACCATATCCAAGTATTTTATTATTTTTTCATAATTTTAAAAGGTTTTTAATCAATTTATTTCCCTTTTTTATCCATAAAATCCCAATAATTATGTCCAAAATTAGTATTTTTGATGATTCATTTATTGTATATTCATATTTATGCTAATATTTAGCTAAGGTAATTTTTTGCATATTTTTACAAATTTATTTAGTATTGTTTAAGCTAAATTGCATATAATTGTAATATTAGCTTCTTTTAAGATTTAATTGCGTTTATATTCATAAAATCAAGTCGTATATTTTTAAATTGTTATATATATTATAAATCATTTTAGTGCTTTTATTTTGTTTTCAAAAAATAATTTATTATTTTTTATAAATTAAAGAGGGAAAATGGGGGCGTGCCAGGTATTTGTTTGGCACGAGTGGAGTATGATGTTGAGCATGATTATGCAATAATTAAAAGCATGTTGGCACGAATTTTCACGTTAAGAAATATTTAAATACAACAATTTCATAATTTAAAGCAGTAATAAAGGAAGTAAACAAAGAAGATATGTCAGTTTTGCAGTTGAAAAAGAAATTAAATGCTTAAAGAAATTTAAACAAGTAATTGCACATATGGGACGTACAAATTCACAAGAAAAATCTGAAGTGGTAAAAGCCTAAATATCCTCAGCAGAGTCGCCATGCTGTCGCGCCTTCTTTTTCCCTCTTCACATCGGAAAATCGGGTTTATGACATTTTGGATACGGGACAACTCATTCATTTTGGAAACGGGGTTTGCATTTTTTAAGAGTCGCCACTTGATGATTTAAGGTGCATTAGGACATCTATAGGGTTCATTCTTAAGTTTTTTTGATAACCAGAGATATGGTAAGGGCTTAAAATTATCCTAAGGGGAAGGTGTTAGGCACCCCTCAGGATCCACTAGTGTGGTTCCGGGCCAGACAATTTTGTGAATTTTGTACAATTAGCAAATAGACAAGTATAGGCTCAAATAGTAGGGGATTTAAGTTTAAACACATAAGAGTTTGAAAAAAATTATCAAAAGTCGAATTTTGAAAAAGAGTTACAATTTACACGTACTTGAGAATGTAAAAAGGAGGGGGGGGGGGGTCCTAGGTTTGTTTATAATATTGATGACATCAATGGGATACCTGGTATGACACTCCTTAGAAGAGGGGATACACATGGTATTAATGCAGCAGTCATCATATCCATATCTACCATTCCCTCCCCGTTAAGGTATTAAAGCACGAATTGGTCTCGACCTCTATTGTATGCTATTACCTGTCCAGTTCCTATCAGTCCTGGAGGGATTTTGGACTAATATTCCTATAAGAGGGAGGGTTTTAGACCGAATCTTTAGGTTTAAAGGTAAAAGGCTAAGGCGACACACAAAAACATGTAGGAGAGCATTTTAAGGGGAAACACATAAACAATTAAGGGGCTTATATATACCTCCGTAGACTACATATAAATAGCATGACTTAAACACAATTAGGGCCTGAATTTAAAAATAGCAAAGCAGGGTGTTTTAATTGTTGAAGTAGAGCAAATTTATTACATAACTTAGATAAGAAGTCTGAATCGGGACTGCCTGCTGGTTGTAGCAGTTGCTAATTAGACAAAGGCAGTTCCAGTTTTATTTAAGTAATTACTTAACGCTTTCCTAGGCGTAATAGTGAGTTTCTATGAGCATGATACCTATTAGGAGTGTAGTAAAACAGTAAACAATTTTAAACGAGCGATTTGAATCCTATAGGTATGCTTTCTAAACCGTATTAATAAAAAAATGAGTAGGTTGTTTAAACTGATTCAAAACAGTACGAGTCAAACTGGTTTTAGATCCTATAGGCATGATCTCTATTATAACTGATTTTAATTTCTACAGGAATGGTATCTAAGTATTAAAGGTGGATTTTGATCCTATAGGCATGGTATCTAATTGAACATGAAGTGAAGTAGGCAGGGTTTATTTGATCAAAGAGAAATTCCTATAGGCATGATTTCTATTAAAAACCATTTAGATCCTATAGACATGGTTTCTATTCGTGTGAAAGCAAAGAAAGAAAAACTTAATTTAAACCAAAGCAGATCCTATAGGCATGTTCACTAACAGATCATATTGAAATACATCCTATAGGCATGTACCATTCTAATAGCTAAAGCATGCATTATCACCCCATCCCTTTTCACTAGCCAACACAAATATTTGTTACAACTTATTCATGACCAAATACTTGAATTACATCAAAAAGTGCAAAATAAGAAATTACAACCGTAGGAAGCCTGATTCTGACTTCCTCTCTGAGTTATGGAATAAACCACCTCAAATGCCAGTGATGTTTCAAAGCCTTTCTCATATCCGGGTGTGTCAGAGTTCCCTAAGGACCTCATGGGATCTGGGAAGTGCTCACACCCAGATTCACATAACCAGACAGAATGAGTACAGTGTGGAAGGGCAAGCCCTTATGTGTCCAAGTTCAGATGGAACTCAGGGGTCCCAAGGCAAGGATCACACAAGAGGGGCAGAACCTTGATTCTAAGAATATAGTGGAAGTGCAGAACACACAGTTTGACAAAGATTTTGTTTAAAACTGGGCTGGTGAGTCTATTTTGAAAGTAATCAGTAACAGAAGTGTTTGAAATCAGTTGTATTAATAGTCTCAAAACTACACAGAATTAGTAGACATACAAATGGGTCAAGGGGTTTTAGAGATACACTTGTCTGTAAGAGCATGACCCCAGCAATGGTCTGTTTTGGTCATGTACATCAATAGCTGATGTTGGCATGATCACAAACCAGCCAGAGAACACAAACACATTGGAGGGGATAAGGTTTAGGATTCATAAGACAACTAGTACATAACAAGTGACACATAAGGGAGCATTAATCTGGGGGGGGGGGGGGGG
>MU758410.1:931-16147 GCA_026770625.1 Nicotiana glauca
GTTTACTGCTTAAGATAGCATTATTTGTGCCTTTTTGGGATTTTGTACTTTCAGTTGTTATTCACTTTTATTACCACTGAGTTGAAAGTACTCACTTTACTCCCTGCACCATGCGTGCAGTTGCAAGTATTGTCAACCCGGTAGCGGGTTATTAGCAGGACTGAAGGCCATATTGTGGTAGTTGAGCAAGGTGACCGCTAGCGTTCACGGCACCGCAATTAGATGCTCGTGACTTGTGACACCCCGGTCGGGTTGTATTGGAATGGAATTAATAGTTAAATGCCACTAAGATGTATTTCCTATTCATTATGTTTAATAGCTGTTTAATAATAGGATTTGGGGTTGCTGGCTGGCCTTGTCTTCACGAGAGGCGCCATCACGACCGTGTATGGAATTTGGGTCGTGACAGTACACCCCTAGCTGCTAGGGCTCACGTCTCATCGTGGAACATTTGAAGTGATTTTCTTGATTCACCTAGGGGCGATACGATACTATACTTCTATAATCGTATTTCATAGCATCCTAGTGTGATTTACCTTACTAGGGTAGTTTAATCCTGTACAATTCATCAAATCATTACTTAATCGAAGGCCCAAACGTCATCCTTTATCTATCACAATCATACCCTTATTCCATTCTAGATGCTATTAGTCTTAGATTCTTTTGAGTTCATTTAGGCTTTACTGAACTTTCTATAACTTAGGGAAACTATCAGCTCTTTTTTTTCATGGGCTTAATCTTGAGGACTTATCCATTCTCGTCACCTTCTCACTCACCCTTTCTTATCCTTCTACTTGTCTTCCTAAAACTTTGCCGCTTTACCATACTTTAGCTTGCGACCTACTAATATCTATTTATATTATTCGCAACCTTCTTTGAATCTTGCTTACACCATATATTTCCTTATGTTATTCTGGAATATCAAACGAGACATTACATCATCTCTACCTCTGCTTTACTCTCTTAACTAGACCTCTCGATACATAGAAACCATAGGCTGGCAATATGCCACTTATGACGCCGGTATCGATACTGAATCCCAACGCTTCTAGCCTTCTATCTGAAGTATGGACTATTCGCAACCTTCTGTATTTGAGTATCTCGTACGTTGTTCACCTTTTCCTTACTTACCTTAAAATATTGCCTCACATTTTTCTATCTTTTTTATAATCTCCCTTCCACATAGGTATAATTTATATCCACAGCCTAAAGCTCTATTATAATACTTGCACCTCTGGTGCATACACAATCCGGTGGGAGCTTCATACTGACTTCTTATGAGGCTGATACTCTTCAGTTGGCTTTATTGTAGAGCCATTATAAAATATGGCTACTGTACTATCTCTCTTGTACCTCTGCTATTTAAGAGTGATCTTGAGGTCTATAATTTTCTTAATCCAGTAATTAGACTCCTAATTTACTTAGTTGATATAACTCTTTAGTTTCCTCTTTCTTCTGATCAATCTTTATGTAGGCGTAAGTTATCTTCCGATATGCGGCTCATGGTGTTATTTATTACTTTAACCCTTCATGGATGCCAAGGATTATTCATGATACAATCTTCTAACAATTCAATCCTTTGTATATGATCTGGGCTCAATTCTTTCTTTTAACTTATACCAGAATCTTCTATGGCTGTATGATTGTTAACATATGTGTTGCTGTATGGATAATACTCCGAAATCTTAAATGTGTTCAAAACATAACTAACTTCGGATCATTGATAGAATAATTCTTTTTGTTCCTTCTCAGCTTTCCTTAAATGTAAGCAATTGCTTTTTCTGGTCTTCTTGCCCCTTGTTGCGTGCATACTTAGCTTACCTTAGTGCCCACACATATTGGAATTCCATACAACTCATATGATCTTGAATGTCACTTCTGATTTTACTCCCCGTTCATCAGCCACGGTAGGTGCCACTTTTATATGGGGTGCATGTGATGTTGTTGTGAGACTGCTATTATAAGACCATTTTCTCTTTGGGTCACTGAGCTTAGGTTGAAGCCTTCTTCCTTACTTCCTCAGCTAGTCTTTCAGTGTAGTACTTAGGGAGGACCCTCTGACTCTTGTAAAGCTGTGATCTTATTACAGACCTTTTGATGTCCTTCCTTGCCTATAATTATCCATACTTACTTACCTCCATGCCCTTGTGCTTGTAGGGTTTCTTCTAAACTAATATTTTGACTGTCTCCCTAGTGGCACTCTCTTTTATTCCCGTAAATTTCATACAGTAACTTTAACTACCCCGACTCCTATCCGAATATATCTCAAGTATTATAGTGACATTACTGCGAGGCTAAATTCTACATGTTAGAGTTCACTATGTTTATCTTGCATGATCTGCTGATTTGTCTGTAACCTCTTGTCTAGTCATGACTAGGCTCTTCATGAATCAACTACTAACTACTCGTCGGCTAATTCTCATATCAATATTCCGTGTAGTTTTTCTTGGGTTATTTACTTTGTCTTAACTTATGTCTCGCACTGGCTTCTTATCTATCAATAACATCTCGGGCAGGGACTCTTACTTCCTTTCCTTGACATCATGTTTGCATAATATTCTGCAATCATAGTGTATTTTTAGGCTTCGAATAAGTGCAATCCCATCCCTTTTTCATTTTTTTTCGCATTCTTCCTTTACTATTCCATAATTACTAGAACCACTTAATTTTGACGTAATGCCACATCACTCCATATTCCTCTCTTTAGGTGAGTACTAAGATTTAGCGCTACAACGATCTACCTATAGATGTTTTACCTCTTCATCTTTGGCATTTTTTTACATCATCTATAACCCTTACTTTCCTTGCGATAATTCTTCTGTACCAAGGATAACAAAATTCCTTACTCACGATGGTGACACCTAGTGTAACTGGCACACACAGTTCCTTAAGCTTAACTTTGCTCACATTGCTTGCTTTAGGGAATCGTCTTCTTGAATGACTTTTAAAGGGTATTCTTCTGTCGTCCATTCTATTATTGTCGGAATGCAATCTCTAAATTCCTTATGATACCGAATATTATCAAATCGTTCAGTCCCTAATTCATGTTTAGTTCATCTTGTTCACCAGTCCACACTAATTTCTATTACTCTAGGGTCTAACTTTTCATTCTGGTAATCACGTTTGAGTCACGAACTTATTTCTCGAAATGAGGATATGACTTTATGGCCTATACTCTTTTGTTGTCTCAAGGCTTGTCACCTTTCGTCTTTTCCTTCCCTTGACTATAGACTCTATAATAATATCATTTCATTTATTTATTTATTTTTTGATCTACTATTGTTATCCATGTATCGCATCTTACTCATAATGCTTCATTAACTCTCTTCTTATTTCCCTGCTAACATCTATGTCTATTACTTTATTCTGAAAACTTCAACAAGACGTTCTCTTGCTTTTAGCTCCCCTTACTCCGTCCACTAGCTCTTCAGGTTGCCTATCTTTATATTTTTTTTAACACTCTAGTATTCATATTTAGATGTATTATTCAAGAGTGCATCATCTAGGTATCTCACAAGGAGATCTATTAGCACATTTGCAATATCCTTCGGAAATATTAACTAACACAAACAATCCATCCACCCAGTCGGATCCTCATATCCCGTCCTTCTCTTAAACTATATCTGTTAGCTCCTATAGGGCATAGCTGAGATGGGTGTGGCCAGTTGTACATATCTCTGTTACAGTTGAAGGTAACTCAAAATGCTTATATCTTTCTTCCTGGATTGTAGATAATGATCATCTTCACTAACTGAGTACCTCATATCCTTCTTCACCTTGCTTCTTTCCCTTGTTGAAACTTGTACCTTCTAATTCTCTCATTCCTTTTTACAATATGGATGGATAGATATCCATGCCTTAGGACTCCTTATCAAGAACCTTATTCTATTGAAGACCTCACATTTATTCATCATAAACATTATGAAAAATCGAGTTCCTCTGACTCAACTCTTTCCATAGATACATTCAATCTCTTACCAATTGTCTTTCCAGATGTAGGCATCATCATATTATGAATAATATGGAGTTTAGGAAATTGAATTCTTACATCTAAGCTCTACCACACGATCTAGAGTAAGAAGAAAGAATGACAATCCTAAATGCCCTGTAGCCTCCTCCTTACAAGTGCGGTGCACGACACACCCATAAACAAGACTCTACTAAACACGACTTGTAGACTCCCTAGGACAGAACTGCTCTGACACTACTTTTGTCATGACCTAAACCGATAGGCCGTGACAGGCACATGGTATCTTACTCAACCGAGTACCGGCGTAATGTATCATTCTTATTACATCATCATGGGTAAGGGGCCAGAAGAGTCATATGAGGCAAAAAGAATAAAATATGAGGAAACACTCAACGTAAAATGACCCACCCTAATATAGAAACGTATACATATGACATACGTGCCAATAAGGCCAATATGATCATTTGTAAACTCAAAACATAGGCCAACAAGGCCATAAAAGTATCTATATACATGACATTTGTCTACAAGCATCTAAGAGTACATAAGTAATATAAAGGTCGACACTAGGCCCTGCTATACCAATCAATACATGTCCTAATTATACTGACCAAATAAGCAACTTCGGAGCAAAATGGAGCGTACCAACACCTTCTGCTGAGCTGATAGCCTACTTGGAGGACTCTCAACCTGTCTATCGGAACCTGTGGGCATGAAACGCAGCGTCCCCAGGCAAAAGAGACGTCAGTACAAATAATGTACCAAGTATGTAAGGAAGAAAAATTAGTAAATTATAAACATGAGAGAAACAAGGAGTAAAAGACTCGATATGTAAGTCTGAATTAATATGTATAATGTCATGTCGTGCATAGGTACGTGTGTTCATAACATCATCTGGCCTCTGAGGGCATCCCATCATATCATCTCGGCCACTGTAGGCAAAATTATCAACGTATACCAGCTGATCAGGTGGTGGTGCGTATATAATGCCGTAACCTTTTTTCATATCCTATATACATATAATATGTATATACGCGTATATAACGCCATCTGGTGATGGGTCAATGTACATGTATAAATGTATGTGATGCATGAGAAGCACATTAATAAAATCTCTCGGAATGTCATAAGACCATTATGCCTTTGAATAATATCACGAAGTAAGCTTTATCAACTTATGTATTTTCTGAAACCCATGAACAGACGATAGAACAATAAGACATGGGATTTCAAGAACATAGACACCTCTAATACTTTTATGAATAAAGTCATTTATGGAAGTTGTGCATTTGCTCGTTTCGTTTGTCTCGTATAGATCAGCCAAAAGAAAAGAAGGGATAGCCTTAACATACCTGAACCGATTCTCTTGACAATCCCTCTAACATACATTGATTGTGACAAAACATGTAACGGCAGATCGAAGTAGAGAAAAATACGTGTGATATTCTTGAGAAAAATTGTATCGTGCTCTCTTAGAATAGCAAAATCCCATTACGATTATACAGTATAACTTCGTTGCAAATTTCTTAGAATTGCAAATACGTATTTGAAGCTTCATTCGTTTTCTTTCAATCCATATAGAATTGTCAATCTCTTCAAATTGTAAATATAACATATGTATTTTATTGATTTAAAGTCTTTATTAAAGAGAGTGGGCCCCACTCTTTGTATGACTACGCCAACTATTATTCTTAATATGCCACGTATAGGTGAGCTTTAAGAGTCACATTTGGGACTTTGTGGGCTGCCACGTTGGTTGTTAAAGAGTTTATCCAAAATGTCTTATTAATTACCAATTTCTTAATTAACTTGATAATTCCCCATTAATCCAATAATTAATTATTTTTTCATATAATTAAAAATTATCTCAAATTACTTAAAATACTATTAACTTTTAACACACTTTATACACCTTACTATCATGGTCACGTGGTATCTTGTATGGTACTATTCCATAAATACGGAGTATTATAGCTTGGACCGTGTCTTATCTCAAAATGTCAAACTTCGCCGAAACTCATTTTCTTTGATTTGCTTACCCTCTTACCTTCACGAATTTACGTATCCCTTGTTTGAAATGGCATAATACTTATAATCCCAAAATAATCTTATTCTCGAGCTTACGTCGATTAACTTACGATGAAACTTTAACGTACAAAAAAATACGGGATATAACATCTCATTTCCAAGCTTTCATCAATTTATTTATGGTGTACTTTCACGTTCGAAAATATGGGGTGTAACATTTGCCCTACAACACAGTGATCTTCCCACCTACAACCCTAACTTTTTTCTAATTGTTTCTTGCAGCTTTTAAAATCTAATATCAGGTTGAGAGATTATTCTGTCCTTGAACTTCTTAGAAATAAATTTTCCAGCGCATAACTTATTTTTGTTATTTGAATTATATTTATGGGCTGGATAGTATTTTTTTCATAGTGAAATCTCCTGAATCTTTATCAATACTAGCATACAGTTCCCACTTACAAAACTTTCCTTTACATTTTGCCCTTACTCTATGTGGTTCATTGGGTCTTAGAGTTAATTGAACCCTCTCCATAATAGCATAGTCAGTTACAGCTTGTCTAAAGCTTTGTACGTTTTCAAATATCACACATAGTTCAAATAAAGCATACTTGGCATAATCATCATATCTTGACCTTTTGCTTCTTCTTCTGGAAAGTAAATCAACACATGTTGTGCAAAAATATCTATATCTTCACTATTGTCTCCCTAGCATCATCTGATGAGTCAATGAAGTCTTCATCAACATCCAACCTTCCAACAAATTTGTCTTTCTTGTTAAGTCCTACATCCTCAAATCCCTTATCTACCTCAGCTTCTCAAGCTCCACTTCTTGAATGACATTGGCTTTTCTATATTTTTTGGTCTTTATTTCACTTATCTTTTCTTTTCTAGCAGTCTCTCTAAAAGCCATCAATTCTTTATCAATTCACTGTCATCCTCATCAGGAATATTCTCTAAATTATTTTCTTCAAAGTCTTCATTATCACTACTATCTTCATCATTAAGAGGCTATTCTACCTCTTTCTCAATCCCAACTACCTCATTTAAGGAAACATTATAGCACCATCAAATGTGTTTCCCTAGCATTAATCCCACTTTCTATATTAATTGTTTCTTGGTCCATGTCACTAATCAGTGGACCTACAACACTATCAATAGGAACCCCTTCTTCCACCAAGACATGTTTCACATACAGGTCAATAATGGACCCAGTATGCAAGTCTTGAACAATATTTTCTAATTGGTTTGTAGTTTCCAATGCAACAAATTGAAAATGGATAGGGTCTTTGACATAAAAGCCTTCAATTTTATCATACCCAATATTCTTAGTATAATATTTCATCTCGGTCAGAGAGAAATGGTCTTTATTTATTATAAAGTTCCAATTTTCAAACATGTTATCTTTCAATAACTCTATCCCATGGTAAAAAACAACAATAATAGAGCCACCCATGTGAAAAAATCTAGAAAAAAAAGATAAGAAATAAATGTCAAGATTCCCTACCCTTTAACAGACAAAAAAGCCAAAATATTTTCCCCTTTAACAGGGTACAATAATAGAGTAAAACTTTTTTCAAAAATAACAAAAATCCTATTTACAAACGCATGAAAAGAGATAACAAATAGTAAAAATGTTAATACCTCTTAATAAATCTCTTCTGTTATTTGTCTTCAAGACCACTCCGATTGATATCAATACCTTCTAATACCAATGACTAACGACATCAGAACGAAGCAAAATTAAAGGCAAAGAATGGATAAGGTTCTAGTTATTTAAGCTTTATTGAAGATATTAAACGTTTACCCCCACCATTGAAGAAATTGATGAAGATCGATTTGAGGAGATTTGGGAATTAGGGTTTTCAGTAAAAAGAAATTTACTGAAATGAAATCCATTGTTAACTTTTCCCTCTTTTATATCGTTTTAATTTTCATTTTATTTTTCTTTTTTATTAATCATTGGAAGGTTTAACCACATGTAGTCTACGTGTTAAATTCTGTTTGATTCATTTAACCACATAGGAGTGACTGTATCTCACGCATTATACCTTCCAACATATGTATTTACTTGGCACACTAAAACCAAACATAAAGTGTCTATATGGTCACATGGTAAGTTGGAGCGTGAGATAGACATCTGGGCCAACTTTAAGTGTCTCTTTATGTATTTTGCCTTTTGTATTCTTTATCAATTTGCAATCTGGCCCCTTTAAAAACAAATATTGAAATCATAAGTTGGCTTATTAAAATACATACAACTCTAGCACACAACACCAAAGTGCGTGTGTGTCACGATCCAAAACTTAGCCTGTCGTGATGGCACCTAATATGGTACTAGGCAAGCCGACATTTCAAAATAACTCCAACACTTTTAAATAAAAAATAAAACAACACAGATTTAAATTCGTGAAACTCCCAAAACTGGATAGAAGGGCAAAACAAAATGCGAAAATTCCCAACATCGGGTTGTCACTGAGTACATGAATGTCTATATAACACAAGTCTAGAAATACAGTCTATGATAGCTCTGAAAATAAATACATAAAGCAGGAAGACACGGAAGGAGAGACAAGATCTGCGAACGCTGGGCAACTACCTTGGAATCTCCAAACGATCAAACTGCGCAAAGAATCAACACCGATCGTGTCTGAAAACATCTGCACACAAAGTGCAAGGTGTAGCGTGCGTACAAACAACTCGGTAAGTAACAAGACTAAATAAAGGACTGAAAGTTGTGACGAGTTTCACAGTTATAGTTCTGTTACAGTAATTTCAACATAGAAAGATAGGCATGCTTTCAAATTCGACAATTAAGGCCAAAACAATAAATTCATGTCAAGTTCAATTGAAACAGGATATAATATCTGTCAGAAATTTCATGACAGTGATATATGCCAGCTGAAGTGCAATAGTAATGAAATCAAATGCATCATCTCAGAGCAACAGTCACTCAGTCATCCCATTCACTCCAACCTCACAGTCACTCATTCCTCACAATCGCTCATTCCTCTCAGTCACTCGGCACTCGCACTCAATAGGTACCTGCGCTTACTGGGGGTGTGTATAGACTCCGGAGGAGATCCATCATCCCAAGCGCTATAACAAGCCAATCATGGCATAAATCAATGAAACATGATACGACGTGCAATCTGATCCCATAAATATCCTCACAATAAGGCCCTTGGACTCACTCAATAATCAACCTCTCCAATCTCTCGGGCTCTCAATGATCATGAAAATTGGCCTAAAACAGAAATGGCATAATGTATTAAAAAACAACAATAGAGACAGAGATATAATATGCAAGTAAAACTGCGATTGAGTACAAAATAGCAATTTAGCAGATAATTCAACATGTACACAACCTCTGTGGGACCCTACAGTGCCAACATATAGTCTAAACATGATTTGCAGTTCAAGTTCTATAATATACGGGGAATATACAGATAACGACAGATTTTTCAACTGCACGATTCCATGGAAATGACCAAGTCAAAATTCCTATGATGCACGCCCACACGCCCGTCACCTAATATGTGCGTCACCTCAAAACTAATCACATGACACATAATACAGGGTCCCATACCTTCAGAACCAAATTTAGAACTGCTACTTACTTCAAGTCGTGCCAATCCCTACTCCAACACGCCTTTGCCTCACGAAACGGCCTCCGAATGCCTCGAATTTATCCACAAACAATTCGATCAATCAACACGAGCTACTGGAATTAATTCCATTAGAAAACACTAAGTTATTAATCAAAATCAAAATTCAGCTCAAAAGTCGGCCCTCGGGCCCACATCTCAAAATTCAATAAAAGTCACAAAACCCAAAAGTCCATTCAACCACGAGTCCAACCATACAAAATCTAAAAAAATCGAACACCAAATCGCCACCCAAATCCCTAAATCAAACTCTCCAAATCCCTAGCCTCAAACTCCCAAGTTCCACCTTAAATACACACCAACTACATGGAAAATTCAATGGGGAAACAAGATTATTGGTTAAAAATGAGCACAAGTGACTTACCTCAATAAACCCCTCCAAAATCCTCTCAAAAATTGCCCAATCCCGAGTTTGAAATGTTTAAAATGAAGCAAAATTGCGAACCATTGAATTTAAATGTTCTGCCCTGCCCTTCCGCTTCTACGGTTCATTTAACCGCTTCTGTGATTTTGCTTATGCAGTCAACCATCTGCACCTACGGAATTCACTATGCTGACCAACCACTTCTGCGGGTGAACATCTGCACAAATCATCCCGCTTCTGCAGACCAGCCTCCCCAAACTCACTTCTGCTTCTGCAATTCTCCATGCGCAGGTGCGGGTCCGCACCTGCGAAATTATTTCTGCACCTATGAAAATCTCCCAACTCAAGCCAACCTTAGTTCTGCACCACTCCAGCCACACATGTGGCATCACACCTACGACCAACCCCTCGCAGGTGCGATTACACCAGAAGAATCCCAGTTTCAGCAATGTACTAAGTCCCTTTATCTATCGATTAACCATTTGAAATCAACCCGAGGCCCTCCGAGACCTCAACCAAATGTACCAGCGAGTCCTAAAACATGATATGAACTTAGTCGAGCCTTCAAATCACATGAAACAACATCAAAACCACGGATCACACCCCAATTCAAGCCTAATAAAACTAAGGAAATCCAACTTTTACAAACGATGCCGAAACATATCAAATCACGTCCGATTGACCTCAAATTTTGCACACAAGTCCCAATTAATACCATGGACCTACGCTAACTCCCGAGACTCCAATCCAAGCTGGTATCCACAAAGTCCACTCTCGGTCAAACTTCCAAATTTTCAATTTTTGCCATTTCAAGCCTAATTCAACTACGGACCTCCAAATCACAATCCGAACATGCTCCTAAGTCCAAAATCACCCAACGGAGCTAACAGAACCATCAAAACTCCAACTCGGAGTCATTTACACACAAGTCAACATCCGGTCAACCATTTCAACTTAAGCTTTCAACCTTGAGACTAAGTATCTTAATTCATTCCAAAATCCCTCCGGACCCGAACCAACTACCCCGACAAGTCACATAACAGCTATAAAGCACAAAATGAGCAGTAAATGGGAGAACAGGGCTACAACTGTCAAAATGACCGGCCGAGTCATTACATCCTCCCGCTTTTAAATAAACGTTTGTCCTCGAACAAGTCTAAAAATGTATATTGAGTCTCAAATAGGCGTGGATATCTGCTCCGTATATCCCACTTGGTCTCCTAAGTGGCCTCCTCAACTGGCTGACCTCTCTACTACACTTTCAATGAAGCTATCTTCTTTGACCTCATAACACCCTTCATGGGTGAAACCTTGAGAAGTACCTTCAACCCAAACATGAAAGCAACATAACGAACCTTCCTATCGGCATACTCTTCTGCCTAGGCTGCATCGTGCGAAGCAATCCTGAATCAATTTAACCTTGTCCAAAGCATCCTGAACCAAGTCCGTACCCAATAGCCTAGCCTCACCTAGCTTAAACCAACCCACAGGAGATCGACATCGTCTCCCATACAAAGCCTCATATGGATCCATCTGAATGCTCGACTAGTTGCTATTATTGTAGGCAAACTCCGCGAGTGGCAGGAACTGATCCCAAGAACCCCTAAAATCAATGACACAAGCGCATAGCATGTCCTCCAATATCTAAATAGTACACTCGAACTGTCCGTCTGTTTGAGGGTGAAATGTTGTACTCAACTCAACCTGGGTTCCCAACTTTTACTGCACGGCTCTCCGAAACTACAGTGTAAATTACGTGCTCTGATTTGAAATGATTAACACCGGCACACCGTGAAGCCAAACAATCTCGCGGATGTAAATCTCAACCAACTACTCTGAAGAATAAGTAGTCGCAATTGGAATGAAGTGCGCGTACTTGGTCAGCCAATCCACAATCACCAAATGGCATCGAACTTCCTCAAAGTCTATGGAAGCCCAACTACAAAATCCATGGTAATACGTTCCCATTTCTACTCCGGAATCTCAAGCCTATGAAGAAATCTACCCTGTCTCTGATGCTCATACTTCACCTGCTGACAGTTAAGACACCGAGCACTATGTCCTTCTCCATTCTCCTTCACCAATAATGATGCCTCTTGGTACATCTTCGCAACACCTGGATGAATGGAATACCGCAAACTGTGGGCCTCTTCAAGAATCAACTCACGTAGCCCATCTGCATTAGGCACACAAATCCGACCCTACATCCTTGTGAGCACATGATTTTTGCCTCACATAAATTACTCATACAAAATCCCAAAATTAGATTTTTCTTTTTAATTATTTATTATTTAAGAATTATTGTAGAATTTTGCTGTTTGTTTGCATTTTTGTGTACATGTTTAAAAAATACAAAAATATATTGCATTTGCATTTAGGACTTAATTTTATATTTTAGATTAATTAGTAAATTAATTTATCTAACAAAAATAGAAAAAATCACAAAAAATTAGACTCATTTTGGCATTTTTATTTAGCTTTGAATTTTGTAATTTTCTTTTAATTTGGGAATTAATTAGTTGTGGTAAATATTATTTTGAGTAGTTAGCTTGTCTTGGTAAAATATTTAGTTTGACAGTAATTTTAGATTCAATTTAATTTGAAAAGGAAAATTTTTTATTAAAAAAAATGAAAAGAGTCAACTAAAGAAAGAGCTGTAATTTGGGCTAATTTGGTAGGCCCAAATNAGCCCTTCAATCTGAGCCGTTGATTTTATTTAATCTGACGGTCCAGAACTGATTAGTTTATACCTATTTAAATGTCCGAAAAGCCCCCACCCCTTTAGACCCTCTCCCTCCTCTTCGTCTCTAACCCTGAACCCTAGAAAGACCGCCGCCCTAGCTTCCTCCAGTGGCGGCACCGTCTCCAACAAGCCCAAAATACCACCATACACTCCTCGTTACCTCCTCTTCCCCAATCTCTACTCCGTTTCCTTCGAATCTCTCTAAAGCTCGTCGAATCTTAAATCAAAGGTAAAGCCCTAAAAGCCCAAAAATAAATCTATATATTATCACGACCCAAACCCGGTCGTGATGGCGCCCAACCCTAAAGCTAGGCAAGCCTGACCAACAATCGCTTCCAGTTCAACAATAGATCTGAAAACAAACAATTTAAGGAGAATATATTAATTTTAGAATAATACTCCAATATTTGTAGAAGAATAATACTGAGAAATACAAAGTCTGATAAAATACTCCCAAAAGATCTGGGATCACGAGTCTAGAGCCTCTAAAACAACTAAATAACAATATCTGAACGAACAATACTCAAGTCTGGAAATGTATATATATAGATAAAACTAAAATAGGAAGAGTAGTCAGGTCTTGCGAACGTCAAGCAGCTACCTCAACAACTCTGATGAACTCTGAAGACAACGACTGCTCAGCTAAGCCTCCGATGTACCAGAATCTGCACACAAGGTGAAGGGAGTAGGGGTGAGTACTACCAACTCAGTGAGTAATAAGCATCTAAAATGTCTGAAGATAAGAAATCCACGAAATTCCACAAAGTAAAGCTAAAACTAACAGTCCGACACCTTAACTACGAACCAACAGCAAAACAACATCAAATATAACAGTCAAGTATAATGCAAGGATGCAATGCAATGCAATGAACACGCTGTGGCGTACGACTCGATCCATTTAACATCGACGACGCTCACTGGGGGTGTGTACAGACTCCGGAGGGGCTCCTTCAACCCAAGCACAATATAATCATAACATTCGCTGCGGCGTGCAGACCGATCCATACTCAATCCACAATATGCATATAAGTCACGTAACAGATTCAATTAATTTCCCAATTTCCAGTTTATTAAGAAGAATATGCTTTAGATATTTAACTTCAGGAAAAGTGACTTAGCATTTCATAATAGTGATTAAACACAGGACTGAGATCAATGATTATANAATCACGCACCTGCCATGGGATGCGAGTCACGCCCTAAATAGCGTCACAATGTGATAAGCCGGGGTTTCAAACCCTCAGGCCAACATATATACCAACTACTCACCTCTAACCAGCCGTAGACTCGTCCGCAGTGCCTTTTCCTTCTGTATTAACCTCCTCGTGTGTCGAATCTAGTCAAAACCATAGCGAATACATAAATATGGGTCAAAGAAACATAACCCAATTAAAATAACTAGAAAAGTACTAAAATCGGCGAAGTTCATAAAACCCGAGCCCCGGGCCCACTTCTCCAAAAATTCCGAAAATCATACCAACAGATTCCTCATCTCGCCATGATTCCGTACATATAAAGTTAATCGAAAATGGAGCTCAAATGGCCTTTCAAATCCTAAAATTTCGTTTTCAAGAACAAAGGCCTAGTTCTTCACAATTTCTACCCAATTTCATGAATTTGAGTGTTGATTCTTGCAAAAATGATGTTTTCTAGTCAAGAGACTTACCTCCAAGCAATACCCGTTGAAAATCCTCTTCAAATCGCTCAAAAACCTCTCTTGGCGGAGTAAAAATGGTGGAAATATTATGAGGGTCGCGACTGAAATTTTAACCCTTAAACTGTTCTGCCCAGATGTCTCCTTCTATGCGATCGTATCAGTCCAATTGCGATCGCATAGACTAAAAATTCCGGGCACTGAAATCCTCTTATGCGATCGCATAAAATACCATTGCGATCGCATACCTCTGCCTCTTCCAACTACGCGATCGCATCAGTCACCCTTGCGATCGCATTGAACAAGTTTCTCTAACTATGCGATCACACACTCCTTCATGCGATCGCATAGAGCGAAAATACCACCCCCCTCAGAACCTTCTATGCGATCGCATATAGTAAAATTCTCTGCAATATTTCTGCTGCATTAAACATGCTAAAATTCCCCGTTGGCCATCCGAATTCACCCCGAGGCCCTCGGGACCTCAACCAAATGCATAGATATGTTCTATTACTTCATTCAAAATTGCTCGTAACATAAAAACACCATCATAAACATCAAAATCATCGAATTACCGCGGATTCAAGCCTAAGTTAAACTAAAACTTCCGAAACTTGCATTTGATCTAAAACTCGACCTAATCACCTTCGAATGATCTGAAATTTTGCACGCATATCCAAAATCACCTAACGGAGCTACTGCAACTCTCGGAATTCCATTCCGACCCTCGGATCAAAATCTCACCTACCATCCGGAATTCGCCAAAATCCAACCTTAGCCAATTCAAGCCTA
>MU758410.1:20861-52359 GCA_026770625.1 Nicotiana glauca
TGAAGACGGTCTAGGCCAACTCTGCACCGCCTCTATCTTCTTTGGGTCAACCTGAATACCATCACTGGACACCACGTGTCCCAGAAAAGTCACAGTACTAAGCCAGAACTCACACTTAGAGAACTTCGCATAAAGCTTTTCCTCCCTCAATCTCTGCAATACCACCCTCAGATGCTGTGCGTGCTTCTCCTGGCTACGCGAATACACCAGAATATCATCAATGAACACAATCACAAAAGAATCCAGATACGGTCGAAATACACTGTTCATCAAGTGCATGAATGCGGCTGGGGCATTAGTCAGCCCAAATGACATAACCAGAAACTCATAGTGCCCATATCTCGTTCTGAAAGCTGTCTTCATAATATCAGAATCTCTAATCTTCAGCTGGTGATAGCCTGAACGAAGATCAATCTTCGAGAACACCTTCGCTCTTTGGAGCTGATCAAACAAATCATCAATGCGCGGTAGGGGATACTTGTTCTTCACCGTTACCTTGTTCAACTGCCTATAATCAATACACATCCTTATTGAACCATCTTTCTTCTTGACAAACAACACCGGTGCACCCCACGGTGACACACTCGGGCGAATGAACCCCTTATCTAGGAGTTCCTGAAGTTGCTCCTTCAATTCTTTAAACTCAGCTGGTGCCATACGATAAGGAGGAATAGAGATGGGCTGAGTGCCCAGCACCAAATGAATACCAAAATCAATGTCCCTGTCCGGCGGCATGCCCGGCAGGTCCGCTGGAAATACATCTGGGAAATCCCTCACAATGGGAACTGAATCAAGACTAGGAGTCTCGGCTCCAACATCTCTAACGAAAGCCAAGTACGACAAATAACCCTTCCCAACCATCCGTTGGGCTTTTAGGAAGGAAATCACCCTGCTGGGTACATAATCAGTCACGCCTCGCCACTCCATCCTCGGAACACCCGGAATAGCCAATGTAACTATTTTGGCACGACAGTCCCGAATAACATGGTACGGAGATAACCAATCCATACTCAGAATCACATCGAAATCCACCATGTCCAATAATAACAAGTCAACTCGGGTCTCCAGACCCCCAATAATAACAAGACATGATCGATATACGTGATCCACAATAATAGTATCACCCACCGGGGTAGATACATGCATAGGCAAGGCAAGACAACCACGGGTCGTACCCAAATGATGAGCAAAATATGAAGATACACAGGAATAGGTAGATTCGGGATCAAATAAGACAGAGGCATCCCTATGGCAGACTGAGATAATACCTGTGATGACTGCATCTGATGCACTGGCGTCCTTCTTATCTGGAAGAGCATAGAATCGAGCCTGACCACCGCCAGTACGGTCCTCACCCTTGGGGCGACCTCTGGCTACCTGACCTCCACTCCTAGCCGGCTGAGTGGGTGCTGAAGAAACAAGAGCAGAAGATAATGGCTTATCCCTCTGCTGAGACTGTCTACTACGGAACTGAGGACACTGTCTCCTCATATGACCCAACTCTCCGCACTCGTAGCAACGATATGGAGCTGGAAAAGAGGACTGATAGGAACCCCTCAATGCAGATGAACCCTAGGCTGAAGAAACAGGAGCAGAGCTCTGAGCTGGAAGGGCACTCAGTGCAGGCTGGCTCTGCTGATGACCCCGATGACCACGGCCTGACGAAGCCCCACTGGACTCTGAACGACCTGACTGAGGAGGTCTGAAAGAACGACCTCTGTTGCGCTGGATCTGGCCCCTAGACGGAGCACCACTGAAACTACCTGAGCCTCGAGGCCTCTTAGCCTCCCTCTCCTCACGCTCCCGACGATGATCTGTCTCAATCTGACGAGCCGCATCAACTACCTCCTCAAATGTAACTGCTGTATCCCTCTCTCTATTCATCAATATGCGGATCGGATAGTTGAGACCATCCACAAACCTCCTGATCCTCTCGTGATCTGTCGGGATCATCCGATTAGCATGCCGAGCTAACTATGTAAACCTCAACTCATACTGAGTCACTGTCATATCTCCCTAAGTCAACCACTCGAACTGATGATGCAGCTCCTCCCTGTGAGACTAGGGTACATACTTCTCTAAGAATACCGTAGAGAACTGCTGCCACGTGAGGGGCGCTGCTCCAATAGGCCTACGCCTCTCGAACTCCTCCCACCAAGTAAATGCAGGCCCTGTGAACTGGAAGGTAGTAAAAGCCACTCCACTAGACTCCAGAATACCCGCAGTACGAAGCATACGCTGGCACTTATCCAGAAAACCCTGGGCATCCTCGCCCTCAGCACCACTGAATGTCGGAGGCTGAAGCCTACCGAACCTCTCCAACTGACGCTGCTCGTCATCCGACATAGCTGGAACCACATGAGCTGGAGCTCGTGCGACTGGCGCAACTGGAACAACTAGTGCAGCTGGCTTAACTGGCTGAACTGGAGCTACCTCAGGTGTCTGTAAGCCCTGAACAACCTGCTTGGGTGCGCGAGCATCGAGGGTCTGATGACCACCCCCGGTCTGAGAAGTAGCCGCCGATGTAGTGGCTGAAACCGCCTGAGCCAGGCCAGTGCAGACGGACAAGATCTGAGCCAAAGCCTCCTGGAGACCAGGAATCACGATAGGCACTGCCGGTGCCTGAACAGGATCTACAGCTGGAATTTGACCCTGAGCCTGGTCAACTGGTGCTGGAATCTGACCCTGAGCCTGGTCAACTGGTGGGTCAGCAGGTGCTGTCCCTGCTGCCATGCCTCTACCGTGACCACGGCCTCTAGGTGGCACTGGCGGTCGTCCGCCACGTCCGTTAGCACAGGTTCTCGCCATCTGCGAGAGAATAGAATACAGAAATTTAGTATTCATAACAACAAACCGCACGATGTGAATTTCAAGAAAGTGAAGTGTTTCCTAAAAGTTCTGTAGCCTCCCGAGGATAGATACGGACGTCTACGTACCGATCCACGAGACTCTACTAAACCGGTTCATAACTCCGAGGCCTAGTAACCTAGGCTCTGATACCAACTTGTCACGACCCAAACCCGGTCGTGATGGCGCCCAACCCTAAAGCTAGGCAAGCCTGACCAACAATCGCTTCCAATTCAACAATAGATCTCAAAACCAACAATTTAAGGAGAATATATTAATTTTAGAACAATACTCCAATATTTGTAGAAGAATAATACTGAGAAATACGAAGTCTGATAAAATACTCCCAAAAGATCTAGGGTCACAAGTCTAGAGCCTCTAAAACAACTAAATAACAATATCTGAACGAACAATACTCAAGTCTGGAAATGTATATATATAGATAAAACGGAAATAGGAAGAGTAGTCAGGTCCTGCGAACGTCAAGCAACTACCTCAACAACTCTGATGAACTCTGAAGACAACGACTGATCAGCTAAGCCTCCGGTGTACCTGAATCTGCACACAAGGTGCAGGGAGTAGGGGTGAATACTACCAACTCAGTGAGTAATAAGCATATAAAATGTCTGAAGATAAGAAATCCATGAAATGCCACAAAGTAAAGCTAAAACTAACAGTCCGACACCTTAACTACGAACCAACAACAAAACAACATCAAATATAATAGTCAAGTATAATGCAAGGATGCAATGCAATGCACATGAACACGCTGTGGCATACAACCCGATCCATTTAACATCGATGGCGCTCACTGGGGGTGTGTACAGACACCGGAGGGGCTCCTTCAGCCCAAGCGCAATATAATCATAACATTCGCTGTGGCGTGCAGCCTGATCCATACTCAGTCCACAATATGCATATGAGTCACGTAACAGATTCAATTAATTTCCCAATTTCCAATTTATTAAGAACAATATGCTTTAGATATTTAACTTCATGAAAAGTGACTTAGCATTTCATAACAGTGATTAAATACAGGACTGAGATCAATGATTATACGGAACATGCTATCACAAAGATATTCATCCTCTAAGGATACTACAGGTCGGCACAAGGCCCCAAACATGGCATTAAGCCCAGATATATTCAACACAGGGTGCGTATCAATCACCAATATAGAATTATTCTTGTTCGGGATGGACCAAATCACAATCCCCAGTCATAACCAATCCCGTACCTTCTATGGGATGCGAGTCACACCCTAAATAACGTCACAATGTGATAAGCCGGGGTTTCAAACCCTCAGGCCATCATATATACCAACTACTCACCTCTAACCGGCTGTAGACTCGTCCGCAATGCCTTTTCCTTTCGTATTGACCTCCTCGTGCGTCTAATCTAGTCATAACCACAACGACTACATAAATATGGGTCAAAGAAACATAACCCAATCAAAATAACTCGAAAAGTACTAAAATTGGCGAAGTTCATAAAACCCGAGCCCCGGGCCCACTTCTCAAAAAATTCCAAAAATCATACCAACAGATTCCTCGTCTCTCCACGATTCCGTACATATAAAGTTTATCGAAAACGGAGCTCAAATGGCCTTTCAAATCCTAAAATTTCGTTTTCAAGAACAAAGCTCTAGTTCTTCACAATTTCTACCCAATTTCATGAATTCGAGTGTTGATTCTTGCAAAAATGATATTTTCTAGTCAAGAGACTTACCTCCAAGCAATACCCGTTGAAAATCCTCTTTAAATCGCTCAAAAACCTCTCTTGGCGGAGTAAAAATGGTGGAAATATTATGAGGGTCGCGACTGAAATTTTAACCCTTAAACTGTTCTGCCCAGACGTCTCCTTCTATGCGATCGCATCAGTCCAATTGCGATCACATAGACTAAAAATTCCGGGCCCTAAAATCCTCTTATGCGATCGCATAAAATACCATTGCGATCGCATACCTCTGCCTCTTCCAACTACGCGATCGCATCAGTCTTAATTGTTGTTCTCTGTTTTTTTAAAAAAAATTTATTTTATGACATTTTCTGATAATTAGCTTAAGTTAGATTTTTGTTAATTTGGTAATTTAGTTTTATTTCGGTTTAATATTTTAGCTTAAATAGAAAATCAATTGTTAGTTTAGATTTTGGATTTTTGAAGTCATTCAATTGTTTCTCCTTTCTGCTTCTCGTCGAATTAGCTAATCGGATTTCTGATCTTTTTTGGTTTGGGCCTTGGGTTCAATTATGACCCATTTATTTGGGTTCTAACCATTGGGTCAAAATTGACCCATGAGATTATTGGGGTAATTAACAGGGTCCTAAGGGGGTAATTAGGAATTGAAGGTGAGAAATCTCTTGTAACCAACTTAGGAAGCATCCTAGAAGCCGGGGATGGGGGCTTATGTGAAAATACTGATTTTAATCTAGGGATTAAACAGCAAAAATAAAAATTCAGAAAGGATAAAGGTGCAAAACTAATTCCTTTCTCTGCTGCCCTAAGACTTGCCTATAAAGGCATCTTTTCTTCATTAACAAGTTAGAGATTTTTGAGAGATAAAAAATTCTAAAAAAATTAAAAATGGCTGGGGTTTCTTTCAAGCTTTTAAAGCACTGAAATCTAGCTAAAAACTGGCTCCCTGGTTTCAGATTTTTCTTCATTTGGTTCTTTAGAGTTTCTAAAAATCTCCAAATCAAGTTTAGCTGGGTTTTGTTTGATATTGCTGATTTGAAAAATGGCTTGAATTGGGGGTTTAAAGTTTGTTTTGAGCTGTTAATTCTGGACACTGTTGTATTGTTGTGTTATATTGCTGCTGTCTACTGCTTCCTCACTTCTTTTTCCTTTCAATTTCTAGGTATTTCTGTAAACTATGGATGGTAAGTGATTGTAAACCTGCATTTTTGAGTGGAAACTTGACTAAATACGAAATTGCGGTGAACCTTGCTTCTTTGTTTCTTCTATTTCTGTAGCATTTCTCTAATAAATCTAAAGTTGTACATGTTATTTACAGTTTTCCCATGTCTTTAATATGATGTAAAGATAAATTAGTGCTATTTGAGAGTGTGGTTGCAAGATTTGGATTCAATAAATGACATGTTAGGTTTTGAGATTTTACTACTGTGAGAAATGAGAAGTTTGAGTAGGTTGAACTACTGGTTCGAATGAATTGAAGCTCTGCTTCATATGGTTTCCGAATTATTGTATTGGTTATTGGAATATTTAGGGATTGTTGTGATATAAGTCTCAAACTAAGCATATTTTTGCTTTTCATGTCTATTCAGTTTATTAAACCATGTTTAGATTACAATTCTGATTTCATACCAAATAAAAGTCAGGGTTTGTTTTTTGACTGGTTTGAAGTCGGTTAAATTAACAGGATTAAGCACTGAAGTCAGGTTTGTTTAAGTATGGAGCCTTTAGAAAAATATGTGAATTTGAGGTTCAGTATGATTAGTAATGAAATGTTTTGATATATATGTCAAGATTGATAGAGGTTTAATAGTTTAGCACATATAGCATGCTAATGCTAGATAATTTAAGTTTTAGTCGTAGTTTATCTTGAATGATAATTTATTTTGCATAAAATCTGCTTGCTTGTAGTTTGTCGTTAATTCAGTACTGATGCTTCTAAAAATCCAAATACCATCCTTGTTCTTGTATGGGTTCGATTTGTGAGCCCCTGGTCTCCAGTTTATGCGTATTTCACTAAGGCTTGGGCTTTTTTCTTGGGCCTAAACGGGGCTATTGTGAAATCTATAATTTTATAGCCTTGTAACATTATTAGGCTATTGGGCCTCACGTTAGGCCCAGGCCTCAAAATAAAAGACTGGACCTCATAAAACGTTAATTTTTCTGTTTAATGGATCAAGTTCGGACTTTAGTTTAAAGTAATTTTAATCTCTTCAAAACCGTCCTCAATTAATTAGTTAGGCTTTTAAAATTAGATTGGAGGCATGCCATATTAGGTAAGACATAGTTATGCCCTCCAAAGTTTAGTTCAAGTTCCCTTTAAAATTGGAATCGAGGTGTGCCGTGCCGAACAAAACCTCAAATTGCATGACCCTCGCTTAATTTTTATTTTAATCCTTAGAAATTGAGGCGTGCCATTTAGTTGAATTTCCATGGCCCTCGCAAATTTGAAAATGCGTAGTTGCTTTAGGCACGTAATTTAAATTACTTTTCTAAACTCGGATGTGCATTTATGTGACCCAAATCCAAATATCAACAACGTTAGATAAAATGTATCGTGGACCGCGGGTGCATTTATGTGACAAGGTTCGAAGACGTATTTTAGATGGCGTTGAACCTCCCTAAAAAATAATTAAATAAAAGAGGCTATAAAGTTAAAATTATACCATAGGCTAAAACGTGTATTAAAATCAGATAATAGGCCAATAATAATAGTTGAGCGACCGTGCTAAAACTACGAAACCGAAAAATGCCTAATACCTTCTCCCAGGTTAACAGAATTCCTTACCAGAATTTCTATGTTTCGCGGACTGTAAAACAGAGTCAATCTTTCCTCGATTCGGAATTTAAATCGGTGATTTGGGACACCATAAATTATCCCAAGTGGTGACTCTGAATTTTAATATAAATAATTCCGTCTCGATTGTCACTTAAATTGAAAAAAAACTCCCTTACACCCTTCCGGGTGTGAAAAAGGAGGTGTGACAACTCTGGCGACTCTGTTAGGGACCATAACCCAGAAATTTTGTCCAGGGTTAAGAATTCGAGCTTAGCATAACTGTTATAGTTGGCTTTATTTATTATCTAATTTTTACATGTTGAGCCTGATGTGCTAATTGTCGCTTTTTACCGCTTTGATATTATTTGAATTGTATATAAACTGTTACGAGACCCTTCTCTTCTCATCTTCGGGGATGTGCACACTGGCATGACTCCCTATTCTGTTAGTGTCATACCTTGAAATAAGAAAGAGGTTCGGACAAGTTACAAAGCCGGATGGCCTTTTGGTTCCCGGTACGTAGCCCCCTCTTCGGCTCGAGTTGTCTGCTCGGGTACACAAGTCTAGAACAATATACCCCGGTTTTAAACTTAGAATAACTCAGCCTCATGCTGGATCCCTAGTAGGAACATTTGTTTACATCACGTGCATTTGACTTTGGAAACTCAACACAGGGGTTGGGTCTGTCTAGGACAGGTGTACCCGAAATGAAAAGACCATCCTGATGCATCCTGCTTGCTACTTGTGCATTCATTTGCTTTAGATTTGCATGTTGACCTACTTATCAAATAATAGGAGAAAAGTTGGGAAGAAGAAAGTCAATATAAGGGCTAAGAGAGATAATTTCCTATTTTTGAAAAAATAAATCGATGTCCAAAATATACTGAAACTCTGCCGAAATTTTTGTTTTTTAAAAAATAGTTGGTTTTGTTTTTATTTTGTCAAATCTGACCGAACTACGCAAGTTTGATTCTCATCGGATGTGAGATACGTAGGCAACCCCCATCGGGTCCAACTTCATTTTTGCAAAAAAAAAAAACCCCAAAAAATGAATTGTTGTTTATTTTTCCTCAAATAAAATTAGGGAGTGTCGTTTCTATCTAAATAGCCGAATGTTCCCAAAAGGACGCCGAAAAGATATTTTTGTAAGAATAACCACCCATAGCCCTTTTTTAAAATTTTTGGCTACCAAGCAAGCACAACCCTAAAATCTTCCCCTTCGAAGTGCTGAAGGGCCGTATTTACAAAAGTAGTCGTGTTATTCAAATGTTCGCGAAATTGACCTCTTTTGTACAATTTGTTTTGTTTTAAATCAATCACCCTAATTTAAATGTGCAAAATGAGCACGAGTCAAAATTTGCCAATAATAGTCATGACCAAGATTCCTTTAGAGTTGTATATGTGGTGGGAAGATCTAGGTGAATCAGGACAAGATAGGGTCAATCTCTACTTGGGAGGTCTCACCGGGTTATTGAAGATCAAGCCTAGAGGAGACATAATAAAGGCACTCGTTACGTTTTGGGACCCAACTCACAACGTGTTTCACTTCTCGGACTTTGAACTCACACCCACTTTGGAAGAAATAGCCGGATATATTGGGAGCACTGAAGCTCCTCTAAGACACAAGTATTTGATCGCTCCAAGAGTTGTTGCTGCACAGAAGTTTTTGGACTTCCTAAAGATAAGCATGGGGGTCCAATACCCAGATTTGGCAGCTGGTTTTTCCACTCCGCAGTTTATATACCAGTGATACGAACACATAGGGGGGTTTAACAATCCAGAAAGCAAAATTTGCAGCAAAGGCAATCGCCTTAAATGGGAAGAACACAAGTGCTTTGATTTTATGGTAGTATTTTTGGGTCTTCTAGTATTTCCCAGGAAAGATGGGAATATCGATATATGGATAGCTGGTGTCGTTAGCACTTTGCTTACTCAGGCCAAAAGCACCCTCGCACCCATGATAGTGTCTGAAATCTTCCGAGCTCTCACAGCCTGCAAAGCCAGAGGAGACTTTTTTGAAGGGCGCAACTTGTTGCTACAGATTTGGATGATTGAACATCTATGTCATCGTCCTCAATATATGAACTATGGGTCGATAGGGAAAAGCTGCATAGAAGAGTTTTATATGAGGGTCGATGGGTTTAGCATGCCAGAAGGGGTCACAGAATGGATATCACGTCTCCGCTCCGTCACTGCAAATCAAATAGAATGGACGTTCAGGTGGCTTCCTGTGGATGAAATCATATACATGCCAGCTATCGGGCCTCACTTCCTCCTAATGGGTCTCAGAAGTATCCAACCTTATGCCCCATACCGGGTTTTGAGATAGTTAGGGAGATGTCAAATAGTGCCCAAGGATGAAGACCTTAGCCGCCATGTGGTCGAGATCCGTCCTGATGGACAGTTTCATGAAAAGTAGTTCGCCAGATTTGGAGTGAATGTCAATATTTGACGGCAAATACCCGAGTGCGTGATTTATCTCGAGGTGAAGTCTCGTCCGATAACCTCGCTTGGTATAAAAGGGAAGTTGAGTTTGGAAGGCCAGCTAAAAGGCCCCACCTCCAGGAGTTCATCGAAGCATCACAGGAACAATGGGAGTGGTTGGCAAAAGAAAATGAATATCGGGCCGCCATAAGCAGGTTAGAAGGACAGATTAGAGACCTCAAGTTTTCTAGTGATGTGCAAGCCGTCGCAGATGAGGGTGAGAAGAAAAGGCTGGCAAAAGAAAATGAAGCCCTCTGGGCCCAAATTCAGGAGATGAAAATAGCAACCAAAAACCCCGCTAGAAGTGTAAAAGATGAAAAGCTTATAGGTAACCTTAGGCAGAAAGTGGGTGAATATGGTTTTGATCTGAACAAGGCCGAAGGCGAACTGGCAAGAGCTCGAACAAAATTGGCCAAAAATGTAGAGGAACGAACACGCTTGGTCCAATAGTTAAAAGAGAAATATGACAATAGAATCGTGGGGCTGAAGAAAAAGATCACCATCCTTGAGAATTAAATGACCAAGCAGGCAAAAGATTTCAAAGCCGAAAGAGAACAGTGCTACGCTTTGATGGCACAGTTAGAGGGAGACCTACAGCACTTGCAAGAGCAGAATCATACCGCCACCCAGATCTTAGAGGCTAGATCCCAGCAGATTAGGAATTTGTTGCAAGAAAAGGGCATCATAAGGGAAAGGGTCAGAAGGATCGCCGACTACATCACAATGAAACGTAGTAAGTGTGAGGACATGACCAGATCCATGTTCTTCTCCACTGTAATGACCTTTGTCTGCCAGATAATGGAGGATCTCTATCATCTCCAAGGGATTTGGCACGTAGGCCGTGGCGAGACCGACTGATGTCCTGTGAGCCCCAGAAGCAGTTGAGGCATTAATGTATTCATAATTTTTACTCGAGTCTGTATTTTCGTCTTTCTGTTGGAGTCTGTTAGTTTGTTTTTGAGTCTGTGTTTTCATCTTTCCATTGGAATCTGTTATTCCCCTTTTTCGAGTCTGTTAGTTTTTATGATTAAATTCTGTAGGATGAGTCGTTGTAATCAAGACGCGTTTATGGAAAATTTGAAAATCCCAAAATTTACTTTTACACTTATTCCCCGGAACTACGTTTGGTCTGATTCATATTGTGTCATGATACATAGGCAATCCCCATAGGATTCGATCATAACTAGAAAAGAAAAAGAAAAAAAAAAGAGAGAGAGAGAGAGAGAGAGAGAGAGAGAGAGAGAGAGAGAGAGAGAGAGAGAGAGAACAAGAAACCATGGGAAGGAAACAATGGCAAAACAAGAGAGAAAAATAAGAGAATAAAGAACAACGAGAAATCAAGCAAAGAAAGGCAGGAGTGAAAAGAGAAGTTACAAAATGGAAATTAGGGAAAACCGGGATGACACAAGCAACCGATCAAATGCATAATAGAAATGGTTAACTGCTTAGGTGCATTGCATCCCCAACGTGTGGTTGCCTATCTACTAAGCCCTAATAGCTAACAAGTTTGTTGTTTTCATCAAGTTCAGGCAGGTGGTTAGTTTGTTTGGCATTCTGGCAACTCATCCATATGACACCAGGTCCAAAAACAAATTGATCATGACCGGCCAAGAATTGGATACAAGTGTTATTGATCTGTCAAGAGAGGGGGATGAGTCTGATGTTAATCTGAAAGAGGAATTGTATAAGCTGAAATAATAGATGGCAGAGATGTATTAGGCATGGGTAAAAGGGCATCCACCACCATCCTACACCGTCAACCCTGTTTTCGTCCCGCCTTTGACTCAATCCCAGGAACTTCCCACTGCTGATTCATCTCCAGTCTTTCCCATTTACCGCCACTACCAAGGCACCACTTCCCAAACACCACAAGCTCCACCACCCAAACCAATTCTATACACGCCTCCACTGGCCAGCCCTATTTTCATGGCACCTCCACCCGCTACACTCCAAGATAACCAGATCCAAGATAACCAGTACTATCCCCTAGAGCCTACTTTCAAGGCGCCAAACCCTTACTCCTACACTCCTCATTTCGAACTCCCTGTTGAGACTGAGAAACCACCTAAAAATCCGGAACAGGAGGAAATGGTCAAGAAGGTTAAATGCCTGGAACAGTCATTCAAAAACATGTAGGGATTGGAAGGATAGGTGAGTGTGGCCTACAAAGATTTGTGTTTATTTCTTAATGTTCAATTACCAGTGGGATTTAAGATGCCAAAGTTTGATTTGTATGATGGGCATGGAGACCCGGTGGCGCACTTGAGAGGATTTTGTAGTAAAATGAGAGGAGCTGGCGGGAAAGAAGAGCTGTTGATGGCATACTTTAGCTTGAGTCTGAGCGGCGCGGCGTTAGAGTGGTACACTCATCAAGATCACAACAGATGGTATACATGGTATGATTTGACCCGAGCATTCACTTGTCATTTCCAATACAACCTCGAGATCATTCCAAATCGTTTGTCTCTGACTAAGATTGAGAAGAAGCCTAGTTAAAGCTTTAGGGAGTACGATTTTCGCTGGAGAGAGCAAGCGGCAAGGGTTGATCCTCCGATGAAAGAGAGTGAAATGGTGGATTACTTTCTGCAGGCACTGGAGCGTACTTACTATGGCCATCTAGTATCGGCCATAGGCAAGTCCTTCAATGAGGTAGTGAAAATGGGCGGCATGGTGGAAGAAGGGCTTAAATCAAATAAGATCATGAGTTACTCGACTATTAAGGCAACTACCCAAGCCATTCAGAATGGTACTGGTAGGTTGATTGGAAAGAAAAAGAAAGAAGATGTGGCGACAATTGAGTCAGGATCATGGTTTGGACCTAGAGGCCCATCACACCAACACACCCAGCCTCGACCCCATCACCAAACCTACACTCAAACCCCATATAATCTATCCCAGCATTACTTCCCATCACCGGACCCTCATTTTTCTGTCCACCACGCCCAAACATACACTCAACCTCCTGCCCACTCACAATGGCATGCGCCATCCCTCCAAAACACCTACCCAGCTCCACAAAATGCTTACCCACCCCCATGAGCCTACCGAAACCCTGTCGGCCCAAGTTTCCGGCCCAATCAAGCATTTAAGAATGAGAGGTTACAGCGGAAGAAAACCTTCACCCCATTAGGGGAGTCCTATACTAGTTTGTTCCATAGACGGAGGTAGTTGGATATGCTGAGGCCAATTGAGTCAAAATTGCCAAACCCTCCTCCAAAGAATCTTGATTATTCTGTAAGCTATGAATATTGTTCTGGTACTCCGGGACATGATATGGAGAAGTGCTGACACTTGAAACGTGCTATCCGGGAGCTTATTGACACAAACCGAATTGAAGTCCAAATGCTAGAGGCACCCAACATCAACCGGAACCCACTACCAACCCGTCAAGAGACAAACATAATCGATATAGTACATAAGGAGGGGATCCCAAGAAGCCTTCACATACCATCATGATGATTCAGTGTAGTGAGGTCAAGCCAGATAAAAAACCAACAGTTGAAGGATCAATGAACAAGTTGAGCGGGACAAACAGTGAACCATCTGCAGTAGTCAAGAAAGGGTCCCCAAGTGATGCTGCAGCAAAATAAGAAAAGTCAAAAGTAGTTGTGCCGGGAGTGGCAAACAAGCCTATCGTAATTGTAAAGGGTGCCCGTATGGATCCTGTGCCTGTAACCTAGTTGCTAGTAATCAGCACCAAGGGTATCCCGTGGAACTATGAACAGGTAATAGTGACCTACAAGGGGGAGTAAGTGAAAGAAGAAGTCAATGAGGCCCATGGATTAACTCGTTCGGGGAGATGCTTTGCCCCGGAAGAGTTAAGAAAACTTAAGGCATCCAGAGATAATCTAGTTCTAGTAAATAAAGCAGTCACCGAGGAAGAAGCGAAGGAATTTCTGAGAAAAATGAAAGCACAAGACTATTCCATCGTGGAGCAGCTGAGAAAGACGCCTGCTCAGATTTCATTGTTGTCATTGCTAATCCACTCAGATGAGCATCGTCGGGCCTTGATGAAAATTTTGAACGAGGCTTATGTTCCCAAAAAAATTTCAGTAAACCATCTGGAAAAGATCGCCAACAAGATATTCGAGGTAAACAGTGTCACTTTCTCTGATGACGAGTTGCCTGTGGGAGGTACTGAGCACAAAAGAGATCTCTATCTTATAGTAAAATGTGAAGATTATGTGGTTACCAGGGTGTTGGTTGACAATGGTTCCACTGCAAACATTTGCCCCCTCTCTACTCTGAACAAGTTTAAAGTAGATGATGAGAGGATTCACAAGAACAATATCTGCGTTCGGGGATTTGACGGTGGAGGGAAAGATTCAGTTAGTTATATAGTGCTTGAGTTAACAATAGGACCGGTGGAATTCACCATGGAGTTCCAGGTGCTGGACGTAGCCGTCTCCTACAATTTGATGTTAGGTCGACCTTGGATTCATGCTGCCAAAGCAGTCCCGTCCACTCTGTACCAAATGGTCAAGTTCGAATGGATAGACAAGAGATTATCGTGCATGGTAAGGATAATTTGTGTGCTCACAGTGATGTGGTTTTCCCGTTCATTGAGGTTGAAGATGATGAAGGACCCTGGGTTTATCAGGTTTTTGAAACAGTGTCGGTCGAGAAGATTCCAGAAGGGGAATGTGTTCCAACTCCAAAGGTAACCTTCCCATCACTCATTGTGGCCTTTGAAATGCTGAAAAATGGCTTCGTGCCTAGTAACGTTCTGGGTGCATCTCTGCAAGGTATCACATATCCGGTGTCTCTCCCTGAAAACTTGGGTACGTTCGGTCTAGGATTCAAACCCACAGCATCAGATGTGAAAAGGGCTAGAAAGTTGAAACAAAGGGCGTGGGCACTTCTAAAGCCTATCCCGCATCTATCTAGGTCTTTTGTCAAGCTCGGTGCCAGGAAACGCCCAGTGACAACAGTTCCGAGTTCTGTGGTTAACATTGATGAAGAGTTAATTGAAAGGTTCCAGAGGCTGTTCGATGATGTGAACATGGTGGAAGTTAGAGAAGGTTCTAGCAAATAAGATGTGCAGTTTGTCGGGCCGAATGCAAAACTTAACAATTGGAAGGCTACTCCTCTCCCTACCCAGAAGGAGTTTGGTAGTTTGCTTTGATTTTCTTTCAGTTTATTTGGATTATTCTAGGGTTGTAATTCAGATTCTATGTTTCGTCCGTTTGAATGTATAAACCTTGTTATCTTTTATTTTCAATGAAATTCAATTTCCCTTTTTCATCATTCGTGATAGTTTATTTTTGTTTTTTCTTTTCTCCTCTGTACAGTTCTTTTTATTCTGGTTTCAATAACATGACATGCATGAGGAATCTTCGGCCCAGTCTTAAAAGTCAATCTAATTTTGAAATAATAATTCAAGAAATAGAGTGTGATGATGAATCAGAATATGATGAGGATGAGGCCTTTGAAGAGATTAGTAAGGAGTTAAATCATTTTGAAGAAAAATCCAAGCCTAACCTGAATGATACGAAAGCAATCAATTTAGGGGACCCAGATAATGTCAGAGAAATAAAGATAAGTGTCCATCTTGAGCCACAGATCAGAGAAGAAATAATCAAAGCACTGTTTGAATATAAAAATATTTTTGCATGGTCATATGACAACATACTGGGTCTAAGCACTGACTTGGTGGTTCACAAATTGCCCTCCGACCGGATATTCCCTCCTGTCAAGCAGAAGTTGAGAAAGTTCAAAACTAACATGAGTGTAAAGATCAAAGAAGAAGCACAAAGCAGCTTGACGCAAAGGTCATTCGAGTTACATGGTATCCCACGTGGTTAGCCAATGGTGTGCCTGTGCCGAAGAAAGATGGTAAAACTAGAGTGTTTGTTGATTATCACGACCTCAACAAAGCAAGTCCAAAGGAAAATTTCCCACTGCCAAATATTCACATTTTGTTTGATAATTGTGCCAAGCATGAGATTGGGTCTTCTATGGATTGCTACGCGGGGTATCTTCAGATTTTAATGGTTGAGGAGGATGCGAAAAAGACAACATTCACCGCACCATGGGGAGCTTATTGCTACCGAGTGATGTCGTTTGGTATGAAAAATGCTGGGGCAACTTACATGAGGGCGATGACGACCATATTCCATGACATGATACACAAGGAAATTGAGCTCTACGTGGATGATGTGATCATAAATTCTAGAAAGCAGTCTAACCATGTCAAATATTTGAGAAAACTTTTCCAGAGGCTCCGCAGATACAATTTTAAGCTCAACCCCACAAAATGTGCATTTGGCGTTCCATCTAGGAAGCTATTGGGATTTATAGTCGTCGAGGAATTGAGTTGGACTCATCAAAAATCAAATCCATTCAAGAATTTCCACCTCGAAGGAACAAGACTGAGGTGATGAGTTTGCTTGGGCGATTAAATTACATCAGCATGTTTATTGCTCAACTGAAAACAACTTGTGAGCCAATCTTTAAGCGGTTAAAGAAGGATGCTGCAGTCAAATGGACTGACGAATGCTAGGATGCATTTGATAGGGTCAAAGAATTTTGTCAAACCCACCTGTGTTGGTCCCGCAGGAACCCGGGAGGCCCTTAATTCTGTATTTAACAGTCCTGGACAATTCGTTTGGCTGTGTATTGGAGCAACATGATGTCACTGGAAGGAAGGAACAAGCCATCTATTATCTCAGCAAGAAGTTCACTTCCTATGAGGCTAAGTACACTCACCTTGAAAGGACGTGTTGCGCCCTAACTTGGGTAGCACATAAGTTGAAGCATTATTTGTCATCCTACACTACTTACCTCATCTCTCGCTTGGATCCCTTAAAGTACATATTTTAGAAGCCCATGCCCATAGAAAGGCTCGCGAAATGGAAAATCTTGCTCACGGGTTTGACATTATCTATATGACTCGGACCGTGATGAAAGACCAAGCATTGGCTGATTATTTGGCTGAGAACCCGGTCGATGAAGAATATGAATCATTGAGAACTTATTTTCCTGATGAAGAGGTGATGCACATTGACGAAATGGAGCAGATTGAGAAACCAGGTTGGAAACTTTTCTTTGATGGAGCTGCTAACATGAAAGGCGTTGGGATAGGAGCTGTACTTATTTCTGAAATAGGGCATCACTACCTTGTTACGGCTCAGCTTCATTTCTATTGTACCAACAACATGGCTGAGTACGAGGCATGCATTTTGGGTTTGAGGTTAGCTGTAGACATGGGTGTCCAGGACGTCATGGTCGTGGGAGATTCAGACCTCCTGGTGCACCAGATTCAAGGAGAATGGGAAACACGGGACTTAAAACTCATATCGTACCGGTAATGTTTGCACAATCTTTGTCAACGATTTTGATCAGTGGAGTTCAGGCATATCCCAAGAATCCATAATGAGGTTGCCGATGCGTTGGCTACTTTAGTGTTAATGCTGCACCATCCAGACAAAGCTTATTCGACCCTCTGTATATTCAAGTCCACGATCAGCATGCTTACTGTAACATGGTGGAAGAAGAACTTGATGGTGAGCCGTGGTTCCATGACATCAGGGAGTACATCAGAATGGGGGTATATCCGATGCAAGCCATGGGGGATCAAAAGAGAATAATTTGACAGTTGGCAAATGGATTTTTCTTCATTGGAGGGGTTTTGTATAAAAGAACTCCAAATCTTGGATTGTTAAGATGCATAAATTCTAGACAGGCCACGGCCATCATGACCAAAGTACATTCCGAAGTCTGCCAGCCGCATATGAGCGAGTATGTTCTGGCGAAGAAAATTCTCCGAGCAAGTTATTATTGGCTCACCATGGAGCGAGATTGTATCAGTTTTGTGCGCAAGTGTCATCAATTCCAATTACACGGAGATTTGATTCATTCTTCGCCATCCGAATTGCACACAATGTCTGCACCATGGCCCTTTGTTGCTTTAGGCATGGATGTCATTTAACCAATTGAGTCAGCAACATCCAATGGGCACAGGTTCATTCTGGTAACCATTGATTATTTCACCAAGTGAGTTGAAGCTAAAACTTTCAAGTCTGTGACCAAGAAAGCAATGGTCGATTTTGTTCACTCAAATATTATTTGTCAGTTCGGGATCCCAAAGGTGATCATAACAGATAATGGTGCTAATATCAATAGTCATTTAATGAAAGAGGTATGTCAACAGTTTAAGATTACACATCGCAATTCCACCCCATATCGCCCTAAGGCGAATGGAGCAGTCGAGGCAGCCAACAAGAATATAAAAAAGATACTTAGAAAATGGTAGAAGGTTCCAGGCAATGGCATAAGAATTTACCCTTTGCATTGTTGGGTTATCGCACTACTGTTCGCACTTTAGTAGGTACAACTCCTTATTTGTTGGTATATGGTACTGAAGTAGTGATACCCGTAGAAGTTGAAATCCCATCCCTTCAGATTGTTGCTGAGGCCCAAATTGATGATGATGAGTGGGTCAAAACCCGTTTGGAGCAGTTGAGTATGATTGGTGAGAAAAGATTGGTAGTAGTGAGTCATGGTTAGCTGTATCAAAAGAGAATGGCAAGAGTGTAGAACAAAAAGGTGCGTTCCTGGAAGTTTGAAGTGGGTCAGCAAGTATTGAAGCGCATCCTTACACATCAAGCCAAAGCAAAAGGCAAGTTTGCCCCAAATTAGCAGGGGTTGTTCATTGTAACCAGAGTGTTTTCCAATGGTGCATTGTATTTAACAGATACAGAAGGCAAATGTGTAGACATGGCTATCAATTCTGATGCCGTCAAAAGATATTATGTATGACTTCTTTGGTTTAAATTGTGTTTGGTTGTACTTGGAATATTTTGAAGATTGGAATGACGAAGACATTTTGTTCTGCTATCTAAACATTTTTACGCTTTTGAGCCTTATTTATTTCCGTTTATACCCCTCTTTTTGAATCAGTAGCGAAAATCAGTAAAGAAGTGAAGGAGAAAAGAGAATAGAAAAGAAAAGGAAAGAATGGAAAAGAATGAAAAGAAGAAAAAGAGAAAGAGAGAAAAAGAAGGAAAAGAAAAAAGAACGAGAGAAAAGAAAGAAAAAAAAAGAAAAAAGGGAAAGAAAAAGAGAAGTAACAATCACAAATCAATTCCTATGACATGAAGTACGTTCGACCTGATTCCTTTTAAGGATACGTAGGCAGCCTCACAGTTCGGTCTCATCGAAATAAAAATTCAAAAATCCCCAAGCAAAGAAACTAGGGCAGAAGTTGTGGTTGTTGTAAGAAACCCGATTCCAAAAGTTATAATTTCGAACACATTTGAATTTTTTTGAGCCTTTTTGATATCCTTTCTTTCTAACCCTATCCAAAATCCCACATTTACGGTCCAAAGAAAGACCTTTCGATCAATCTTCGAGAGATGCCAAGTCAAGCAAGTAGAGGTGATCCATATCAGGGGCAACACTCCGGTCCAAGCAGGAAAAATGAAAAAATGAGAGTCTTATTGGTGAAAACCCTTGCTGGCACTGTAAGGCAACGGAAGCTGAGAGAAATTAAAAAGAGAGAGTCTTATTGGTGAAAACCCTCACGGGCACCATAAGGCAACAGTGAGTTGAGAGATGAACAAATGAGCGAGGTTTGTTGGTAAAAACCCTTCAGAGCAATGCAGGCCGAACATGGTCAGTGATTTGGTAAAGAAATTGGGTTATGAAAATCTTGGGGTACCAAGTATGACAATTGAAAGTTGATTGGTTGGACAGACTAGGCCGATTAATCCGAAATGCATATTGTGATCATTGGTACCAACTGCTCCACTCAGATAAGTCTCTTTTCGTTTTCCCCTTCAAATAGTCATTCAGTTTTGGATTTTTCTTCCTTGTTCCTAACTCTCAGAGTCATTGCATTTCATTTCTTTTGGCATTTTCTCTAAGATGTTTCCAATGTCAATCTTGTTTTAGCAAATAAGAAGGAATTTCAAAGCTCACTACAAACTTCTAAAATTGCACAAAGCACAGGGCGGCCAGAACATGCCAGATATAGTATGATGTAAAGTGGGACGTAAAATATCAGTAAGAGTTCAATCGATGGAATGGTTTAGTAATTTTGTGGGAGATGCAGAGGTTCAGATAGAAAGGACAAAAATGTAAAACAACGGTTTGGGTATAGAGCACATGGATCATCCAGGGTCCTGCGTTTGAGGATCAGTTAGAAAGTCAAAATTTGGCCAGTTCAAGGTAGTCAGTCAAAGCAAAGCACGTCAAAGGAAGAGCCGCCTTCAGCAAGAAGGCCACAAACTAACCACCATATTTTTAAACTGATAAGATTTGTCTTTGATTTGAAACAGGGGCAAAAAATTTTGTTTGTTTCAGAGAAACCCTCCGCAAGGAAGAGCGAGCACCGAAAAGGTTTGGCCGTAAATTCTCAGGACCCTTCTGGATAATGGGACCTAGTTTACAATTCCAAACATTCATGAGTAACAAGATCTAGCATAAGTCTTACCCGAAGAAATATAAGTTGGCTTTGAAGTTTTCATTCTTAGGATAGGATTCAGTTCGAAATTTTCAGGACCCTCCTGAATAATGGGACCCAGCTTCAAGAATTCCATTAGATAACAAGATTTAGCATAAGTTCTGTCGTAAGGAAGTATAATTTAGCCTTAAAGTTGTCACTTTTAAGATAAAACTTGATTTTGATTTTCAGGACCCTCCTGGATAATGGGATGTAGTTTTAAGACTTTCTTAGATAATAAGATTTAGCAGAAGTCATACCTTCAGAAGATATAATTTAGCTTTAAAACTGGCATTTTACTAGAAGTTTTCAGGACCCTCCTGGATAATGGGATCTAGCTTACAGATTTTTAGAGATATTTGGTAACATGATTCAATTAACACTCATAGATGCGCCCAACTACCAAACTGGGGCAGAAAATTCTCTTTGTTTTGTTTATTTTGTCGAAATCAGGCACCCACGTGGAGAGCAAGGGAGAACAAGACGAGTTTTAAGTATAGAAAGCAATTTTAGGGAAAAGCAGTTCGAGTTTCAAAGGAAGACAATTCAAGTTTCAAGGGAAAACAAGTCAAGTTTCAAGGGAAAAAACAGTTCAAGTGTTGGTAATCAGGAGCCCACCTGAAGAACAAAAGGAAGCAGCAGTTCAAGTGTTAATCAGGAGCCCACCTGAAGAACGAAGGGAAGCAACAACTCTAGTGTTGGTAATCAGGAGCCCACCTGAAAAATGAAGGAAAACAACAATTCAAGTGTTAGTAATCAGGAGCCCACCTGAAGAATGAAGGGAAGCAACAATTCAAGTGTTGGTAATCAGAAGCCCAACTGGAGAATGAAAGGAAGCAGTAATTCAAGTGTTGGTAATCAGGAGCTCACCTGAAGAACGAAGGGAAGCAGCAATGTTCAAAGGAAGACAGCAATCAAGAGCCCACCTGGAGAACGAAGGGAGGCAATAATATTCAAAGGAAGTTCAGCAGTCAGGAGTCCACCTGGAGAACAGAGGGAGAACAAGGCAAGTTTCGGAGGAAAGGAAGATAATTCAAATGTTGGAAACTAGGAGCTTACCTAGAGAACAAATAGAAGGCAACAGTGGTGAAATGAGGACTGTTCAAGTTCAGCAATCAGGTACCCACCTGGAGAAAAGGGAAAGCATTTCAGATTAATATTCAAGTCAGCAACAAAGGAATTTCACCTGGAAAGTACAAGTCAACAGAGCAGCAGAACCTGAAAGATCAAGTTTGAAGAAGTATAGATAAGGTTCTTATAATTCATAGATCATAGTGTAGTCTAGCTTCTTTTTTTTCTTGATGTAATAAGAGGTTCAGCAAGCAGTTGCGGCAGTGGCAACAGTGAAATCACAGCTTCCTGGTAGCCCCAACTACCGAAACTTCCCGAACTACACTGACCTGATTCATTTATAGCTAAGGATATGTAGGCAACCTCGAAAGCAAGGTGCGGTCAAATATTTCAAAAATGCTTCCCACAAAGTACTCAAACGAGCAAAAATCGTTCGTATCCTCTCTTTATCTTTGCACAAAAACTCTTCGTGTTTCCGAGCAAAGAGTAGAAGCTGTGAGCACGAGATTTTTGCCTTACATAAATTACTCCTACAAAGCCCCATAATTAGATTTTTCTTTTTAATTATTTGTTATTTAAGAATTATTGTACAACTTTGTTGTTTGTTTGTATTGTTCTGTGCATGTTTAAAAAATACATTGCAATTGTATTTAGGACTTAATTTTATATTTTAGATTAATTAGTAAATTAATTTGTCTAACAAAAATAGAAAAAATCACAAATAAAATGACTCATTAGGGAATTTTTATTTAGCTTTGAATTTTGTAGTTTTCTTTTAATTTGGGAATTAATTATTTGTGGTAAATATTATTTTGGGTAATTAGCTTGACTTGGTAAAATATTTATTTTGAGAGTAATTTAATTTGAAAAAGAAAATTTTTTATTAAAAGAAATGAAAAGAGTCAAATAAAGAAAGAGCTATAACTTGGGCCAATTTGGTAGGCCCAAATGAATTCCCTCCCCCCATAACCGTTCAGGCTAGCCCACGACTGTCGACGCCCCATTTTTCTCGCGAAATTAGATTTATGATATTTGGGAAGACAACTCTATTCCCATTTGGGATTTGAATTTTGGATTTGAAGAGTCGCCACATAATGATTAAGTGCATTAGGACACTAAGGGTTTTGAGTTGGAAAATCAGAGTTTGAGTAAGGGCTAGAAATTATCTCGAGGGGAAGGTGTTAGGCACCCCTCAAGATCCACTAGTGTGGTTCCCGGCCATGTTACAATTGTGACTTTACAAATAAGCAATTAGGGCTCAAATAAAGGGGCTTGCACACAAGTTTAAACTCATTTGAGAAAAAGATAATGCAAGATTTCGTGAAGAAAAAAAAGGATTTAAATAACTTATAGAGAAAACAAGTAGAAAACACATAAAGGGAGGGGAGTCCTAGGTTTATACATAACATAGATAACCCCACACAACACCCGGTAACTGTTTATACACGTGGTGTTATCGCGTGGTCATCATATCCACATTCCACCCTCCCACCCCGTAAAGCTTAGTTTGAAAACACGTGAGTTGGTCACGAGGCTTATTACATGCTATTACTCGTCCTGTCCTATAAGTCCCGGAGGCTGTTTAGGACTACTAATCCTATGAGGTGAGTACTAGGCTGAACCCTTAAGTTCTAAAGGATAAAATCCTAAACGACAAGTAGAGAAACAGTTAGGACTTGCACAGAAGGGGTACACATAAATAGTTATATGGCTCAAATATCCCTCCACAAATAAGTCATGTAAATAGCACATTTCAAACAACAATAAAGGTCTCAGATTCAGAACATCAACATGAATTCTAGATGTGAAAACAGTGGCAAACAACAAGTCTTAATGAATTCCAGAAATATGACTAATTAGTTTGAAAATCAATTTTTTGTTTTGAACAGGCGGTGTATAACTAATCGAGTTTTGTTTTTGATTGATTTTAGCAAACATTAGGCCTAAGGTTTGCCTAGGCATTTTATTGAGTACTTAGCCCGGATTTAAAAAAGGTAGATATGCTGAAAATAGATCCGAGAGTACACCTAAGAACAGGATATCTACATGTGAGTTATGCATGCGGAGACAGTATTATTTCAAAAGAAGAAGTTATTTAGCGCTATTTCTGATGAAGGATGTAATTAACATCATTAATATCTAACGTGGATCCTTAAATGAACACGGATGTGATGATATGCATACATGAATAGACCTAAGGAAACATGATATCTAATGCAAACATTTCCTATGCAGGATCTCTATTGCGCACAGAGGTGAAGTAAATCCTAAAGCTTGTTTTCTACTCAAAATTATGCTAAACATGCATCATCCCCACCCTTTTCACTATCCAGCCCTGAAGTATTTTACAAATAATTATTACAGACCAAAATTGCTGAATTACACAACTGAATAAAAGAAAAATCAAGAAGATACACTATAGAAAGCCTAACAGTAGGCCCAAAGTACCAGATCCACTTGCCATATGCCATGGCCTTATAACCCAAGTGTGTTATAGTCTCTAAGGATCTCAGAAGATCCTGGACCGTGCTCACACCTAGGCACCCTAGCCAAGAATGAGTAAGTGCAGTGTAGAAGGCCAGCCTTGAGTGTCAGAGTTCAATGGGTACTCAGAGGTCCCCAAGGCAGTGCTCGCTTGAATGGGGCAGAGCCTAGAGTCTAAGAATAGTGTGAAGTGCAGGAAGAAGAGTTTTAAAGAGAATTTCAAGTTTGGAAAAGAGTAATTGAGACAACAGCCATGAAAAGATGATTTCAGAAAATGATGAAAGTTTTTGGTAAAATATTTTTATCACAAAGAGAAGTAATATAACGACAGCCAGCAGTTAAAGAACTCATGAAAGAGCAAACACAAACAGGGGTAAGGGATTAGGGACAGATAATTTTGATATTAGCACTCAGATAGAGTTATAGTTATCACATAATTACCACATAGTTGTCACAATAATAGCACAGATTAATAGGGTTAGGATTACATAACACTCAAGTAGCAGGAGAGGCAGGTTTGAGCACATAATAAGATCATAGCGACAACAACCAGGTCAGGGTAAGGATCAGCAAATCATGAACACATAAAGACTAAAATCTCAGAAGGAACTGGAGACATATCAGACTCAAAGAAAGGGAGGGATATGGGTATAGTAATGACATAATAACAAGGAATCATATGGAAAACAAGAAACACATTCAGACTTAAGCTAGTTACATGATAAACAGTGGAACCAAAGGATGAAACACATAAGTAACAGTAAGTAAGTAAGCAAAAACTAGAGCATGTTGTGTAGATGCTACAAAGCTAAATAGCAAAACATACCAGTTAGAGACTAGGGGGATAGCAAAGTACCGGAGATAACACAGCAGTAGCAGTATGCAGGACAAGGAAAATAGCTACATGGCAGTAATATGCAGGATGAGAGTAGAAGTAGTATGCAAAAGCACAAGAGCAGTAGAGACTACTCAGTCTTAGGTGTGTTTGTGTGATCTGTGATTTCAAAGGCAATTTGTGTCAGTGTCTTTTCGTGTGAATCTCAGTGTGTGTGTGAAGAGGGAAGACAGGTCTTTACATAGTTTTGAAAACAAGTAGTACATAGGCAAAGAGTGCACAAACATGGAAATAGCAATCAATTAGTGTCAATTAAGACAATTGGACTTCTTTAATTAAGGAGTCTAGTTCAAACGGTGAGTCAAGGTAGAATAAGGAAAGAAATCACTTCAGCAATGCTGATTAAGGCAAGGAATCACATAGTGCATAATCAAGGCCAAATACATAGTGGGTAATTAAGGAAAAGTTGAAACAACCGTGTAAAAAATAGGGTATCAGTTTGAGAATCTACCAAAGGGATCCCAGATCAAATCGTAATCCCAGGGAATCCAAAGTAATTAAGGAAAGCATCACATAAATATAGAAATAATTCAAAATTAGTATAGAATTGCAAAAGGAATGCACGAGATCATATTTTTAAGGAAAGCATCACAAGCATGAGATTTTTACACAATAGGATCAACACAAATCATCAAATAAATAGCCAGTAAGGTAAGAGTCTGAATTATTGAGCATTTAAATAGCAGTCATATGGTTAACAGGAAGAGATGTTAATAGAAATCAACAGAAAAAGGTCATAGTAGCGAATTAAACAGGAGTCATAGAGAACACATGAATGCACACAATTAGGTATAAAAAAAAGATACACACAATAAGGGTTAACCTAAAATTGGGGTTTCAGCATAACAATCAAGGCAACAAGAAAGCATAAAATAATCGATTAAACACAATAGAGGCGCTTTAAAAATCAAAGAACTATTTCGAGAACTTGGTCGAGAAACCCTAGTTCTTGAAATTGTTAAAAACAGAATTTTTCGGAGAAAATCATGATGAAACTTTATAGAATCGTAAATATAGAACGGATCTTAAAAGAAAACCCAAAATATAGAAAAATCGGGTTTCGTGGAACCCAGAAAAGAGGGCTTACCTCATGAACGACATAGATTTAGCCGGAGATACTGCAAACTTACTCAAACGGCCGGGGATTGGCCAAAAAATGGCAAGAGAACCATAGGGGGGTTGAGTGAACCGCTACAGGTTCATCTGAGGAGACTAGGATATCACTGAGCGGTTGAGAGGTGGATAGATGACCAATAGGTAGTGAGCAGCCATAGGTTCCGGTGAGAGAACTGGTCGGAGAAGGTGAACAGACCCCGTCGGAGGGGAGAAGCCAAAGGGCTTCTAGAGAGTACCAGATAGATAGAGCGAGAATAAGAGATGGAGAGAGATGAGGAGTCTCAAAAATGAGACGGGGGAAGGGGGTACGTGAGGGTTTAATTAAGGCAATTAAATCTGGGCTGTTGATCTCATTTGATCAACGACTCAGATTAAAACGGGAGTGGACCGGGTCAATCAGGGATTGGGCTGGGTTGGTTCAGATGGGGTATTGGGCCATTTGGGTTTAATTACAATCTGATGGGGTGGGGTTAAATTGGGGCTATAATTGAAATGCAAATGGGGCTGTTTGTTAAATAGCCAATTTTTATCTTTTATTATTTTTATAAAATAGTAAAAATGATTTGAAAATAAATTAAAGGTACCGGACTAATTAATAACATATAAATATTTATTTAAAAATACTAAAAGTAATTTTATGATTATAAAATGCTGTTAATTGTAAAATAAGTTATAATTGCAATTATATGTAATTTATCTTGAAAATACCAAAAAATGTATAAAAAATACGCAAAAATTACCTTAATTATATATTACTATAAATATGAGAATGAAATAAATTATTTACCAAAAAAATGATAGTTTGGGAATAATTATTAAATTTTGTAGTATAAAAATAGACAATAAATTGATTTAAAAATCTTTTAAGATTAAAGGAAAAATACCAAAACTTTTGGGCATGCTTATATATGCATGTACAAGCTATTTTAAGCATATTTTGAGTGTAAAAAATATGTAGGGAAAAATTGGGTATCAACAGCTACCCCTCTTTATCCGAGAAGGATGAAAGAGTTGTTGGGTAAAGATATGTGGCCAATTTTTGACTGGAAGAAACGATTTGAAAAGGTTTTGACCGAGCTCTGGCTCCTCAGTTGCCTACATGTCCCTGGTATTATAGGAATCAGGCCATACGTAGTTCATGGAATCCGTCGGCGGAACATGTCGAAGGAGATTTCGAATGACGGACACAATATTCGGGTTGGGAAAGATGATCGGGGACCGTTGGGCTGTGGGAATCAGGGCGAGATTGCTCCTACTATGATGGTCATTTCCAGCTGGTGTACCTACAAATGAGCAATACGAACATATCGTGCATAAACTTAAACGTGATGCAAGTTCCCGTTGGACCATGAATGCTGTCTTTGGACGGGTAGGATGACGTCCTCAGACCATGACGTCCTGGGCCATGAAGTGTATAAATAGAGGATTTGCAGGCTATGAAATGATGTTCTCGGGCTATGATAATGGTGCCTCAGAATCATGATGCCTTTGAATAATGATGTGCAAAAGATAAAAGCGGGGTCCTCAGGCCATGGCATGGCATTCTCAGGCTATGAAAATGGTGCCTCCGAACAATGGCGCCTTTGGACAATTTGTCGATGTTTCAGCCCATGAAATGCAGGATTTGGCGGTGTTTCAACCAATGCAAGACTTAAATGAAATGGAGATATTTCAGCTATGCAAAAATGTAAATACAAATGGCAATCTTTCAGCCGGTGCGGGATTTAAATAAAGTTGGCGATATTTCTGCCGCATAGAGGTTTAAATAGAGTTGCCGATATTTCTGTCGACATAGAGATTTAAATAGATTTGGCGATATTTTAACCATGCAAAGATTTAAATAAAGTTGGCGATATTTCATCCATGCAGGATTTAAACAAAGTCGGCGATATTTCAACCATGCAGGATTTAAATAAAATTGGCGATATTTCATCCATGCAGGATTTAAATAAAGTTGGCGATATTTTAGCCATACGGGATTTAAATAAAGTTGGCGATATTTCAGCCGTGCAAAGATTTAGATAAAGTTGGCGATATTTCAGCCGTGCAAAGATTTAAATAAAGTTGGCGATATTTCAGCCGTGCAAAGATTTAAATAAAATTGGCAATATTTCAGCTATGCAGGATTTAAATAAAGTTGGCGATATTTTAGCCATGCAAAGATTTAAATAAAGCTGGCGATATTTAATCCATGCAAAGATTTAAATAAAATTGGCGATATTTTAGCCGATGTAAAGATTTAAATAAAGTTGGCGATATTTCAGCCGATGTAAAGATTTAAATAAAGTTGGCGATCTTTCAGCCATGCAGGTGGAGACAATGCTTAGTCTCGGAAGGCAGAAAGGTAGCCTCATGCAATGCAAGAAAAATGCAGGATGGAGGTAGAGCTTAACCTTGGAAGGCAGAAAGGTAGCCTTATGCAATGCAAGGAAATGCAGGATGGAGGTAAGGCAGAAAGGTAGCCTTATGCAATGCAAGGAAATGCAGGATGGAGTTAGTGCTTAACCTCGGAAGGCAGAAAGGTAGCCTTATGGAATGCAAGAAAATGCAGGATGGAGACAATGCTTAGTCTCGGAAGGCAGAAAGGTAGCCTTATGCAATGCAAGAAAATGCAGGATAGAGACAATGCTTAGTCTCGGAATGCAAAAAGGCAGCCTTATGCAATGCAAGAAAATACAGGATGGGGACAATACTTAGTCTCGAAAGGCAGAAAGGCAGCCTTATGCAATGCAAGAAAATGCAGAATGGAGACAATTCTTAGTCTCAGAAGGCAAAAAGGTAGCCTTATGCAATGCAAGAAATAAAGGTGGAGAGTAATGGAATCTCTTAGCTGATAGACGATAGCTGATAGTTGGTTGTGTCATTGTGGCCACTGGGGAGGTCACGTGCGGATAGCACTTGTAAGTGAGTGATGATTCTGAGAGTTGTACTCTTACAAAATATGAGTATGAACCGGATCTGATGGTTCTATGTTTTGGGGTGCCTGCATTCAAAGAAAGATCGTGAGTTTTGTTAAGGGGGAAGGTTAGTTCGTCTTCCCGTGGACTTCGCTTGTCCTACTCGGCTTTCATTGGGGGTAGCATCGCTAAACAAAGAAATTTTGATAGTAGCCATGCATGATTTAGTAAAAAATATGATGTAAATACATAATTTAAAATGATTTTCTTTTAGATGAACCGACGACTGCGACGCGGTTCAAGACATTGCGACCTATTTTGCTCCGGAAATTTAAGGGTCCTCCTCAAAATTTCTGCCCCAGTTTACTGGGCTGGTGTTTCTGATGGCTGCGTGCGATGAATGGCTAAAAGTTGACTTCGGAATTTTGAGGGTCCTCCTCAAAATTCTGCCCCAGTTTCCAATATCGGGGAAAATGAAAATCTTATTGAATTGCGACCGAACCCATAGGGCTTCCTACGTATCCCCTCTTAAACGGAAATCAGGTCAGGCGTAGTTCAAATTACATCATATAGAAATTATAATGATTACACATAATAACACTTGACTGTATCTGAATTAATCGGCTTTGGACAGACTTCTCCATCCATTTCTGCGAGTATGACGGCTCCTCCTATTAGGATCTGGTGAACCATGTACGGACCTTGCCAGTTAGGAGAGAACTTTCCTTTGGCCTCATCCTGATGCGGAAAAATTTTCTTCAACACCAGCTGCCCCGGTGTGAATTGTCTCGGCTTGACTATTTTGTTAAAGGCTCTGGACATCCTGCTCTGATACAATTGACCATGGCAAACTGCATTCAGTTTTTTTTCGTCTATAAAGGCTAACTGCTCATAGCGACTCATTACACATTCTGCATCTTCAAGTTCTGCTTCCTGTATAATCCTTAGGGAGGGAATCTCTACCTCGGCTAGAATGACTGCCTCGGTACCGTAAACCAACATATAGGGTGTCGCCCCAGTTGATGTGCAGACTGTGTTACGGTATCCCAATAAAGCAAAGGATATCTTTTCGTGCCACTGCTTGTGTTTTTCTATCATTTTCCTTAGTATCTTCTTGACGTTCAAGATCTGATGGTTCTATGTTTTGAGGTCTATAGGCTGTAGAATTCTTGTGCTTGATCTTGAACGTCACACACATTGATTTCATCAGGTCACTGTTGAGATTGGAACCATTATCAGTGATGATTAACACTGGGACACCGAACTGGCAAATGATATGGTCGCGGACAAAGTCTGCCACAACGTTCTTGGTTACTGCCTTATATGATGCTGCTTCAACCCATTTGGTGAAATAATCAATTGCCACTAGAATGAACCTGTGCCCGTTTGATGCGGCAGGCTCGATAGGTCCGATGACATCCATTCCCCAAGCGGCGAACGACCATGGTGAGCTTGTTGCATTGAGCTCGTTAGGAGGTACCTTTATCATGTCTGCATGAGTCTGGCAGCGATGGCATTTTCGGACATACTAGATGCAGTCCGTCTCCATGGTCATCCAGAAGTAACCAGCTCGGAGTATTTTCTTGGCTAAGACGAAACCATTCATGTGCGGGCCACAGGTCCCTACATGAACCTCCTCCAACAACCTAGATGCTTCCTTTGCTTTGACACACCTTAGTAATCCCAAATCGGGAGTCCTCCTATACAGGATTCCTCCATTGTGAAAGAAGTGATTGGATAACCTCCGCAGTGTGCGCTTCTGAGTAGTGTTTGCAAGTTCTGGATATTCTCCTGTTGACAGATACTTCTTGATGTCATGAAACCATGGTTTTCCATTTGCTTCTTCTTCGACATGAGCACAGTAAGCAGGTTGATTCTGGATTTTTACCGGGATAGGATCAATGAAGTTCTTATCTGGATGTTGAATCATGGATGACAGAGTGGCCAATGCATCGGCGAACTCATTCTGGACTCTGGGGACATGCCGGAATTCTGTCTTTGTAAACCTCTTCCTCAACTCCTGTACATGATGCAAATACAGGAGTTTTTTGGAGTTCTTGGTTGCCCATTCTTCTCGGACCTGATGTATGAGCAAGTCGGAATCCTCGATCACTAGTAATTCCTGAACGTTCATGTCAATGGCTAGTTTGAGCCCTAAGATGCAGGCTTCGTATTCGGCCATGTTGTTGGTGCACGGGAACCTGAGTTTGGCGGACACCAGATAATGCTGGCCTGTTTCTGATACTAGAACTGCTCCTATGCCAACTCCTTTAAAGTTTGATGCTCCGTCGAAAAACATTCTCCAGCCATCATATGATTCTGCAATGTCTTCTCCTATGAAAGAGACCTCCTCGTCAGGAAAATACATTTTTAGAGGCTTGTATTCTCCGCCCACAGGATTTTAGGCAAGATGATCTGCCATGCATGTCCTTTGATAATTTTCTGGGTCACGTTAATGCTGTATGGTGGGCTGGGCCTGGACCGGGACCGGACCGGGCCGGGCCCGCGGGCTAAACGGGCCAAACGGTCCTGGACCTAATGGTGCATAAGGCCCGCGACGGGCCGGTTACAATGTTCAGGCCCACGAAGCCCGGGACCGCTAAGCCCGGGACCGGCTGGCGGGCCTGGGCCGGTCCTAACGGGCCTAACGGCTATTTTTTTTTAAAAAAAAGCCCAACGGTTAGATTTTTAAAATCTAGCCGTTGGGGGTATAAAATATTCGTTGGCCACTTTAAAAAATAGCCATTTGGCCCCCAAACTTTATTTTAACCCCAAACTTTATATAATTA
>MU758410.1:56546-75575 GCA_026770625.1 Nicotiana glauca
GGCTGGTTCCACCCAGCAGGCCCACGAAGCCCGGGACCGCCAAGCCCGGGACCGCCCGAGCCCGGGACCGCCAGGCCCGGCCCGTTTGGCCCATTTAGGCCCGGGCCCGCCTAAAAGTGCAGCCTTAGGTCACGTAGACAATATCAAATTCACTCAGCAGGATTTTCCATTTGTCCAACTTGCCCATGGGCATGGGCTTCTAAAAGATGTACTTCAGCGGATCCATCCTTGATGTGAGATAAGTGGTATAGGCACAGAAATAATGCCTCAACTTCTAAGCTACCCAAGTCAGAGCACAACAGGTGCGTTCTAGTAGGGAATACCGTGCCTCGTGCGAGGTGAACTTCTTGCTGAGATAGTAGATGGCTTGCTCTTTTCTTCCTGTTTCATCGTTTTCTCCCAAAACACAACCGAATGCCCTATCTAATACTGCAAGGTAGAGTAATAATGTTCTACCTGGTTTGGGTGGGACCAGAACTGGCAGCGTTGACAGGTATTCCTTGATTCTGTTGAAGGCTTTCTGATAATCATCAGTCCATTTAGTGGCGGCATCCTTCTTCAACATCTTAAAGATTGGTTCACAAATGACAGTGGACTGAGCTATGAACCGGCTGATGTAATTGAGTCACCCCAAGAAACTCATAACCTTTTTTTTGTTCTTTGGCGATGGCAATTCTTGAATGGCCTTAACCTTTAACGAATCCAGTTCTATCCCTCGTTGACTTACGATGAAACCAAGCATTTTTCCGGTAGGAACCTCGAATGCACATTTGGCGGGATTCAGTTTCAGATTGTACCTTCTCAATCTGTTGAAAAACTTCCTCAAATCTTCCATATGGTCAGTGGCTTTTTTGGATTTGATGATGACATCATCTACATACACCTCGATCTCTTTGTGTATCATGTCATGGAAAATATTAGTCATAGCCCTCATGTAGGTGGCCCCAACATTCTTTAATACAAACGGCATCATCTTATAATAATACATCCCCCATGGCGTGATAAAAGCCATTTTCTCCGTGTCTTCTTCATACATCCATATCTGATGGTACCCAGCAAAACAATCGACGAATGACTGTAGCTCGTGCTTGGCGCAGTTGTCAATCAGGATGTGTATGTTCGTCAAGGGGAAGTCATCTTTCGGACTGGACCGGTTAAGGTCCCGGTAGTCGACACAGACTCTGACCTTCCCATCCTTCTTTGGCACTGGCACAATGTTGGCCAACCATGTTGGATATTCCACTACCCTGAGGACCTTGGCTTTGACTTATTTGGTAACTTCCTCCTTGATTTTCAAACTCATATCTGGCTTGAACTTTCTGAGCTTTTGCTTTACCGGCGGATATGTAGGATCTGTTGGCAGTTTGCGAGCTACAATAGATGTACTGAGACCAGTCATATCATCATACGACCAGGCAAATATGTCCTCATATTCTTTTAAGAACTCAGTGTACTCTTCCTTTTCTGACGGTGACAGGTGAACACTGATGCACGTTTCCTTGACATTATCCGTATCCCCCAAGTTGACGACCTCAGTTTTGTCCAGGTTAGACGTAGGCCTATTCTCAAAGTCCTCAACCTATTTAACGACCCCTTCTGGTATATCCTCCTCTTCTGAGTCTATATCTATTTTTTGCGTTATCTCGTCGCATGTCACATTTGTCGGTTCATCAAGACAAGTAATAGTAATGTTGTGTAAATAAAGTAAATGATAGAGAAAATAATAAGAGCAAGATTTATAAGAAACTAAAATACTTTGATAAATTCCATAATTGTTTTGAACATTGGAGCTCTTTTTGAAATTTAAAGAAAATACGAAAAGGAAATCAACTAGCGAAAAAGTAAAAGATAATGCATAGTGCTTTGTTCAGCCTTGCTACCCCGAAACTTTCTAGGCCTTATTGGTTCTGACGGACCAGTTCTTGAGACTTGCTCCTCAGCTCACAGCTTGTATGGAAGGCCTTCCTCCCCTTCCTTCTCAAAAATGACATGACAATCCATATCGTCTTCTTCTAAGAACAGATTCTTCATCGCCGCCAATGTTTCTTCTTCCTCTGACCCATATAAGATGTCTGCCGGCTAGAAAGTCTATTCCCAGCGAGGTATCAGGTGCTCCAGCGGATAGTAAGGGTCGCGCCATGGTGGCGACCAGCTCCTGAATTCTTGCCAAGTATATCCATACCCTAACCCGAAGGTGCTGTCATGCTTCTTCAGTTTGATAGGCTTGGTAATTCCCTGGAGGTTTTTGCCGAGCCCTTTTCCAGGTTCATACCCACTCCAATTTAGTATACTTTTTATCTTGTTATCCTACCACTTATCTTTGTCCACAGCGTTGACTCGCTCGATGTGATGGTAGGTTTCTCCACCTAACGTCCTTCTTCCTCCAATTGCTGGGATGGTCTGGTGACTGTATATGGGGTTACTACCATCTCCATGAATGATCACCTCTTGGTGATTCCACTCGAACTTTACTGCCTGGTGTAGGCTTGATGCTACAGCTCCAGCGGCATGGATCCAAGGCTGTTCCAGTAGTAAGTTGTAAGATGTTGGATGTCTATCACTTGAAAATCAATGTCGAACCAAGTTGGTCCTATTTGCAGACATAATTTGATCTCCCCAATAGTGGACCTTTAGGAACCATCGAAAGCGTTGACGTTGATAGCCCCATCCTTGATTTCATGTAGACTCTTCCCCAATGTTTTGAGGGTCACTAATGGACAAATATTGAGGATGGACCCTCCATCAATCAAAGTCCTGGTGATGAAATAGTCTTCACACTGCACAGTGATGTGCAACGCTTTGTTGTGACTTAAAACTTCAAGGGGCAACTCATTCTCATGGAAAATGATTTTATGACTCTCCAATATCTGCCCGACCATGTTTGCCATTTCTCCTCCAGTTATGTTACTGGGTACATGCGCCTCACTTAGTATCTTCATCAGGGCATTCTTATGTGTCTCGGAGTTTTGCAGCAGAGCTAAGATTGAAATCTGCGCTGGTGTTTTATTTAGTTGATCAGCAACTGAGTATTCTTTTGCCTGTATATTCCGCCAAAGATCATTGGGCCCAGTTTCAATAGGCCACCCAGAGGCCTGCTTACTTGATTCAACTAAGTGCTCCGGAGTATAAATTCTGCCGGTCCTGGTCATACCTTGTGCTACAATTGCTTCTCCAGACCTAGTTTTCCCCTTCCTTCTCGCCTCGGTGGTGTAATCCCAAGGAATGGCCTGTGTATGGAACGGAGTTGTGGCTTACATTGCTACAGGAATGGGCACCCTTGTTTTGGGAGGTAACAAAGCAACTTCAAATGGTACAGATGCCTTTGGAGACCCAAACTCTACCTCAATTGGCTCTGCGATCTTTGCGGATGATAGTGTTCCAAGCTCGAGAGGTATGGACATATTTACTTCAGCATCCCTATAGGGATGGATCTGGACTACAATTGGATTCAGTGTGACTGTTGGTTTCTTGGGCTCGTCACCTTCGACAATTAATCTAATCAACCCTTTGGGGTCCCAATCATCGTCTACCTCGATCATGTGCACACCCCCACCCTTATGATCAGGCAAGGGCTTGTTGCGAACATTAGGAGAAGGCTCCTTTGCCACGATGATTTTGTTGTCAATTAGAGCCTAGATTTTATCCTTCAGAGATCGGCATTCATCAATAGTATGCCCTTTCATGCCGGAATGGTATGCACAGGTTTTGTTTGGATTGACCCATTGGAAGGATTTTTTGGAGTTATGGCAAGGATTGGGGTGACATAATCGGCATCTTTGAGCCTTTCATATAGTTGGTCGATTGGCTCAACGATGGCGGTGTATTGTTTGGGATGTATACGGTCGAAGTTAGGACGTGCCCTGGGGAAGTTTTGGCAGGCGGGAGGTGATTGGTAGTGAGAAGGCTGAGCATTGTAGGCTTGGTAGACGGGTGCGGGTTGGGAATATCTTGGTGAGGTAAGTTGATATGTGGGGGATGGAGATGATTGGTAAGTAGGTGATGTAATTTGGTGGGATAGCGGAGGTGCTTGGTAATTAGGGATAGGTTGATATGTGAGAGGAGGTACCGAGTAAGCTTGGTATTTTACTGGGGATTTCGTTCTCTGTGCAACCATCATGGCACTTACGTCCCTTTTCTTGGACGTGCCACCAGACTGTAGGGCTTTGTTGGTAGCCTGCAGTGCCTCAAAATTAGTAACCATACCACTTTTAATGCCTTTCTCAATCCTTTCTCCTAGCTTGATAATGTCGGAGAATTTCTAGCCCTCTATCAGCATCAACCTCTCATAATACTGTGGATCCTGAGCTCGAACGAACAACCTGTTCATCTGTTCTTCTTCCAAGGCCAGCCTGACCTTAGCAACCTCTGATCTCCAACGAGTAGCATACTCACAGAATGTCTCTGTAAGTTTCTTCTTCAAATTCTGGATATAGAAGACATCTGGCGCATTTTCTATATTGAATCTGAACCTGTCCATAAAATCAGACGCCATCCCTAGCCAGCTTGTCCACTTTTTGGGATCTTGGCTAATGTACCAAGAGAGAGCATCACCTTTCAAACTTCTCATAAAGAGCTTCATGCGAATCTTTTCATCTCTTCCGACACCGACCAGTTTATCACAGTATGTCCTCAAATGGACTCCAGGATCTCCTGAGCCATTAAACATTTCAAACTTAGGAGGTTTGTACCCCTCGGGAATTTCGACGTCTGGCTGAATGCAAAGTTCCTCATAATTCAACCCTTCAATACCTTTGTTTCCTTCAACACTCTGGATTCGGCTAGTCAGTTTCTTGAGCTCTGCAGCCAGATTCTTGATGAGGGAGTCTTTGTCATTAGACTCCGGTGTGTTTGAAATGGGTTGAGTGTATTGTGGCATGGTTTCCACATAGATGGGAGTGTGGTGGGGATGATCATTTAGCAATTCGGGAATGAGGAGCGGGGTGTTGTTTGAAGTGTGACAAATGTTAAAATTTTGATAGGTAGCGAGTTATTTCTGTGGTTTCGGGATGTTCTGTGGAGGTATAGGATTTTGAGCATTGGGAAAGTTGACGTCTGGGGTAGTGAGGGAGAATGACAAGCTTGCCAAGTTACGAACTTGGTCCAGTTCTTCTTGAAATTTTAGTTACTTCTGTTCGAGCTGGGCGGCACTTTCTTTGGACACCTGAACACCCTGAGGAACCTCTACCCTTTCAACTGAGTTCTCCTTCCTGACATTGCTCAAGTCTTCCATTTTTTCCTTGTTCTTGTTTCTAATATGACGAGGAGGAGGAGGAGGAGGAGGAGGAGGAGGTGGATGGCCCTTAGATCTTGTGGAGTAGGATTATAATGCCAGAGTGCACGAACTAACCTTTTGGGGAGGGGAATAAAACAAAATAAAAACAAAAAAGGTAATAAGTTAGTACGGATTATGAGAAAATATTGCAATATTTAAACACATAGTATATGAATATAACTCGTGTCCTAAGTTGAGTGCCTCGTTGTGCTCGAGGTAGGCCTAGCGACAAGTTGGTTTGGAGAACTTATAATGCTAAATGCCTCATTTTATTGATAAAAATAAGATGAATCCCAAAACGACAGTAAAATTGCATAAAGTAAAATGTCGCTAATGGCCATTGGCCTTATTACATTTTAAAGCGAAAAGAAAAGACTCCTAAATACTTGGTCCCAGAAGGACCTTCCCCAGACTCGGCATCTTTAGCTCCATCGAACAGCTTCATCAGCTCACGCAGCCCCAGCAGCAGATAAGCCCTATTCAAATGTCCTCCTTCATTTCCCTCTGCGTTTGGCAATTCTTGATCCTCTCGATGAATTTCCCCTCCAGCTCTACCAAACCTCGATCCAAATACCCTAGTCGCTTGTTGGCGCTGACGGTCATATCCTTCCACTCCTTGATCAACTTCTGATTTGCTTCTTGAATTTCCTGATGTTCACTCTCGCACTCCCTGATCCTCTCGCACAGTTAGTTGTATTTAACCTGGATTTCAGCCCTCTCGTCGACGACCCTGTGACCTCGAACAGACCCGGGCTGTCCTAACCCAACATGATCTTCTTCTAGCCAACCTGGATAGTATGGGGTGTAACTGGAATGATATATGTCAGGCTCTATGGAATCCTTTTCCAGGATGATTTTTCTATTCCCCATGTGCCGAGCTTGACATTTGTACGGACTATCGTTGTCTTGGAAATCGGCCCTAAAATGACTCACCTTTTCAACCTTGGTATGACCTGTTTCCTACCTGTCTGCCTCATGAGTTGGAGAGGGACATAGGGATAGGTTCCCCTCAGACCAATGAGTATAAGGAATAGAGCGTCCCGAGAGTGGATGATGAACTCTCCAGTGGGGAACCATTCGAACATCCACTGTACCTTGTCTTCTTTCAGATTTTCAAACAGCTCTACCCATCCTTGAGCGTCTCCCGATTGAGCAAATATGTTGGGCATATAGTTCATTCTCTTAGGATGGTGAGAGGATATATGATCGTTCCATGGCCTTCGTAGAAGATCCTAACAGTATTGACCCCTTTGAAGATGTTCTATAAGCCAGAGTTGGAGTAGTAAGTTGCAACCCTCGAAGTGACTGGCCCCTCGTTAACAGTTCCCCAAGGCTCGTTAGATCTCAGCAACAATCATGGGCACTATGCTGAAAGGCTGCCCTCCAATCCCTTCTATTAATATCTTGGTGACCATGGCTAGTCTGGTATGGATCCTAACCTTCTTCATATGGAACACTATCATTCCCAAAAAGCAAAACATAAAGACAAAGACACTCCTATGGATATGCCCAATGATGTGAGGGCGAATTCATCTGGTTAGGTGCTCATACAGATAGTCGAAAGGAATATAGGAATACTTCAAGCAGGTCAAGTCTGTGTTCTTCTTCATCCCCATCATCTTGAGAAAACCCCTACCCTTGCGATCTTCTGGCATGAGCAAACCCAGAGTCTCCCAAGGAATACCAGCTAACCCTCTTATTTCTTCAAGCAAAGGTGTCATTTCAAGATCCCCAAAGCGAAACACTGATCTATCACTGTCCCAGAATAAGGTTGCAGCCTCTATGATTTTGTTTTCATGCTGGATTTCCAAAAGAGAAGGCAAATTCCCCAAATATTTGCGGACGAGAGTCCGGTCACTGGAATGAAGGTCTTCCCACCAGCTTAGCAACCTTGGGTGAATGTTGGTTACCATGCCAAATCTGGGGATTTCGTGCCTCATTTTCTGCAAAACAAAGTGTTAGTCCCTTACCCCACCGGACTCGATTGTTTAAATTAATAATTAGCATGATGGCTTTTAGTTCTCCAAATAAATGCCCAGAATATGGTGTTGTCCATTTGGGTTCCAAGGAAACCCAGTGGACTTTGGACAAGGCTATCTTAAGGAGTCATTATGTGGACAACATAACTGACTCGACTAGGTTTGACAGTGATGCATGCACAATTAAATAGAATAGGGTTTCTATGGGGTATTAGACCGGTACCCTTGAGCGGACAACTCAAGAAGGAAAGGCACAGAACCGTTGACTGCACCGCTGATTGATTGGTTTTACCGCAAACATGCCTTTGCCAAATGTAGGGGGTAATAATATTAGAAGAGCGCAATAACTCATTATAAGCATTGCTATGGTATTTGTTTGGCACGAGTGGAATATGATATTGAATATGCAATTACAAAAATGAAAATAATTGTCACATATTTTCACGTTCATAATGATTACAATGATTGCTCAAAAATTACAACGGTATTGAAGGAAAGTAGCAAATGAAAGCGTTAAAGAAAAAAGAAACAAAAAAGCCAAGTCAATTTCGAATAAAGACATTAAATGAACCAGTAAAGAAGCAATAAATTCACAAATAACATGAAATGGTAAAAGCCTTAAAAACCTCCCCTCCAGAGTCGTCATGCTGTCAACGCCCCCTTTTTCTCGCGAAATCGGGTTTACGACATTTGGGAAGATAACTCTATTCCCGTTTAGGATTTGGGTTTTGGATTTGAAGAGCCGCCACCTAATGATTAAGTGCATTAGGACACTAAGGGTTTTGAGTTGGAAAACCAGAGTTCGGGTAAGGGCTAGAAATTATCTCGAGGGGAATGTGTTAGGCACCCCTCAAGATCCACTAGTGTGGTTCCCGGCCATGTTACAATTGTGACTTTACAAATAAGAAATTAGGGCTCAAATAAATGGGCTTGCACACAAATTTAAACTCATTTGAGAAAAATATAATGCAGGATTTCGTGAAGAAAAAAAGGATTTAAATAACTTATAGAGAAAACAAGTAAGAAAACACATAAAGGGAGGGGAGTCCTAGGTTTATACATAATATGGATCACCCCACACAACACCTGACAATCATTTATACACGTGGTGTTATCGCGTGCTCATCATATCCATATTCACCCTCCTACCCCGTAAAGATTAGTTTGAAAATGCGTGAGTTGGTTACGAGGATTATTACGTGCTATTACCCATCCCGTCCTATAAGTCCCGGAGGGTGTTTAGGACTACTAATCCTATGAGGTGAGTACTAGGCTGAACCCCTAGGTTTTAAAGGATAAAATCCTAAATAACAAGTAGAGAAACAGTTAGGACTTGCACAGATGGGGTACACATAAATAGTTATATGGCTCAAACATCCCTCCACAAATAAGTCATGTAAATAGCACGTTTCAAACAGCAATAAAGGTCTCAGATTCAGAACTTCAACATGAATTCTAGATGTGAAAACAATGGCAAACAACAAGTCTTAATGAATTCCAGAAATATGACTGATTAGTTTGAAAATCCATTTTTTGTTTTGAACAGGCAGTGTTTTGCCTAGGGATTTTATTGAGTACTTAGCCCAGATTTAAAAAAGGTAGACATGCTGAAAATGGATCCAAGAGTACACCTAAGAACAGGATATCTACATGTGAGTTATGCATGCAGAGACAGTATTATTTCAAAAGAAGAAGTTATTTAGCACTATTTCTGATGAAGGATGTAGTTAACATCATTAATATCTAACATGGATCCTTAAATGAACACGAATGTGATGATATGCATGCATGAATAGACCTAAGGAAACATGAAATCTAATGCAAACATGTCCTATCCAGGATCTCTATTGCGCACAGAGGTGAAGTAAATCTTAAAGCATGTTTTCTACCCAAAATTATGCTAAGCATGCATCATCCCCACCCTTTTCACTATCCAGCCCTGGAGTGTTTTACAAATAATTATTACATACCAAAATTGCTGAATTACACAACTGAATAAAAGAAAATCAAAAAGCTACACTATAGAAAGTCTAACAGTAGGCCCAAAGTAACAGATCCACTTGCCATATGCCATGGCCTTATAACCCAAGTGTGTCATAGTCTCTAAGGATCTCAGAAGATCCTGGACAGTGCTCACACCCAGGCATCCTAGCCAAGAATGAGTAAGTGCAGTATAGAAGGCCAGCCTTGAGTGTCAGAGTTCAATGGGTACTCAGAGGTCCCCAAGGCAGTGCTCACTCGAAGAGGGTAGAGCCTAAAGTCTAAGAATAGTGTGAAGTGCGGGAAGAAGAGTTTTAAAGAGAATTTCAAGTTTTGAAAAGAGTAATTGAGACAACAGCCTTGAAAAGATGATTTTAGAAAAAGATGAAAGATTTTGGTAAAATATTTTTATCACAGAGAGAAGCAATACAACGACATCCAGCAGGTAAAGAACTCATGGAAGAGCAAACACAAACAGGGGTAAGGGATTGAGGACAGATAATTTTGATATTAGCACTTAGATAGAGTTATAGTTATCACATAATTACCACATAGTTGTCACAATAATAGCACAGATTAATAGGATTAGGATTACATAACACTCAAGTAGTAGGAGAGGCAGGTTTGAGCACATAATGAGAGCATAGTAACAACAACCAGGTCAGTGTAAGGATCAGTAAATCATGAACACATAAGGACTAAAGTCTCAGAAGGAACTAGAGACATATTAGACTCAAATAAAGGGAGGGATATGGGTATAATAATGACATAATCACAAGGAACCATATGGAAAACAAGACACACATTCAGACTTAATCTAGTTACATGATAAGCAGTGGAACCAAAGGATGAAACACATAAGGAACAGTAAGTAAGTAAGTAAGCAAAAACTGGAGCATGTTGTGTAGATGCCACAAAGCTAAATAGCAAAACATACCAGTTAGAGACTAGGGGGATAGCAAAGTGCTGGAGGTAACACAGCAGTAGCAGTATGCAGGACAAGGAAAACAGCTACAGGACAGTAATATGTAGGATGAGAGCAGCAGTAGTATGCAAAAGCACAAGAGCAGTAGAGACTACTCTGTCTTAGGTGTGTTTGTGTGATCTGTGATTTCAAAGGCAATTTGTGTCAGTGTCTTTTCGTGTGAATCTCAGTGTGTGTGTGAAGAGGGAAGACAGGTCTTTATATAGTTTTGAAAACAAGTAGTACATAGGCAAAGAGTGCACAAACATGGAAATAGCAATCAATTAGTGTCAATTAAGACAACTGGACTCCTTTAATTAAGGAGTCTAGTTCAAACGGTTAGTCAACGTAGAATAAGGAAAGAAATCACTTCATCAAGGCTGATTAAGGCAAGGAATCACATAGTGTATAATCAAGGACAAATACATAGTGGGTAATTAAGTCTAAGTTGAAATAACCGTGTAAAAAAAAATAATGTATCAGTTCGAGAATCAACCAAAGGGATCCCAGAACAAATCGTAATCCTAGGGAATCCAAATTAATTAAGGAAAGCATCACATAAATATAGAAATAATTCAAAATTGGTACAGAATTGCATAAGGAATGCACGAGATCATATTTTTAAGGAAAGCATCACAAGCATGAGATTTTTACACAAGAGGATCGGCACAAATCATCAAATAAATAGCCAGTAGGGTAAGAGTCGGAATTATTGAGCATTTAAATAGCAGTCACATGGTTAACAGGAAGAGATGTTCACAGAAATCAGCAGGAAAAAGGTCATAGTAGCAAATTAAACAGGAGTCACGGAGAACACATGAATGCACACAATTAGGTAAAAAAAAAAGATACACACAATAAGGGTTAACCTAAAATTGGGGTTTCAGCATAACAATCAAGGCAAAAAGAAAGCATAAAATAATCGATTAAACACAGTAGAGGCGCTTTAAAAATCAAAGAACTGTTTTGAGAACTTGGTCGAGAAACCCTAGTTCTTGAAATTGTTAAAAACATAATTTTTTCGGAGAAAAACACGATGAAACTTCATAGAATCGTAAATATAGAATGGATCTTAAAAGAAAACCTAGAATATAGAAAATTAGGGTTTCGTGGAACCCAGAAAAGAGGGCAAACCTCATGAACGACATAGATTTAACCGGAGATACTGCAAACTTACTCAAACGGTCGGGGATTGGCGGGAAAATGGCAAGAGACCCATATAGGGGTGAGTGAACCGCTCCAGGTTCATTTGAGGAGCCTAGGATATCACTGAATGGTTGAGAGGCAGGTAGATGACCAAGAGGTAGTGAGGAGCCATAGGTTCCGGTGAGAGAACTGGTCGGAGAAGGTGAACAAACCCCGTCGGAGGGGAAAAGCCAAAGGGCTTCTAGAGAGTACCAAATAGATAGAGCGATAATGAGAGATAGAGAGAGATGAGGAGTCTCAAAAATGAGACGGGGGAAAGGGGGTAGGTGAGGGTTTAATTAAGGCAATTAAATATGGGTTGTTGATCTCATTTGATTAACGGCTCAGATTAAAACAGGAGTGGACCGGGTCAATCAGGGATTGGGTTGGGTATTAGGCCATTTGGGTTTAATTACAATCTGATGGGGTGGGGTTAAATTGGGGCTATAATTGAAATGCAAATGGGGCTGTTTGTTAAATAGCCAATTTTTATCTTTTATTATTTTTATAAAATAGTAAAAATGATTTGAAAATAAATTAAAGGTACCGGACTAATTAATAACATATAAATATTTATTTAAAAATACTAAAAGTAATTTTATGATTATAAAATGCTGTTAATTGTAAAATAAGTTATAATTGCAATTATATGTAATTTATCTTGAAAATACCAAAAAATGTATAAAAAATACGCAAAAATTACCTTAATTATATATTACTATAAATATGAGAATGAAATAAATTATTTACCAAAAAAATGATAGTTTGGGAATAATTATTAAATTTTGTAGTATAAAAATAGACAATAAATTGATTTAAAAATCTTTTAAGATTAAAGGAAAAATACCAAAACTTTTGGGCATGCTTATATATGCATGTACATGCTATTTTAAGAATATTTTGAGTGTAAAAATATGTAGAGAAAAATTGGGTATCAACAACGACCCGCCCCAAAACCCGTCTGAGACCAAACGACCCCGTTTTAATAGCCCTTCGATCTGGGATGTTGATTTTATTTAACCTAACGGTCCGAAACTAATTAGTTTGTACCTATTTAAGTGTCCGATAATCCCCTACCCCCTCATACCCTCTCCCTCCTCTTCGTCTCTAACCTTGAACACTAGAAAGACCGCCGCCCTAGCTTCCACCAGTGGCGGCGCCGTCTCCAACAAGCCCCAAAATACCACCACACACTCCCCGTTACCTCCTCTTCCCCAATCTCTACTCTGTTTCCTTCGAATCTCTCTGAAGCTCGTCGAATCTTAAATCAAAGGTGAAGCCCTAAAAGCCCAAAACTAAATCTATATATGCAAGGCTGTTTCTCCGAGTTTTCCTGAGTTTTCAAGGTTGATTTTATCACAAATAATGTTGTTGGCTTATTCTTGACAAAGAACAAGCATTTGACATTATTTGGGGGGTTAAATTAGAATATTAGTTTTGATTTCAAGTTGATTGGTGAGTTTTCTTTCTTTTTCTGTCAGTTATTGTTCGTTTCATCTCTTGTTCTTGTTCTTTTCTTCTACGTCTGTTTGAGTGGCCTGTCCTTCGTCTGAAATTGTTGAAGAGTTTCGAACCTAGACTTTCCCTTTAGATTAATTTGGGGTTCATTTTGTTTCGTTGGATTTTCAGTTTTCTTTTCAAGTTCTTAATTGTTGTTCTCTGTTTTTTATTTTTTTTATTTTATGACATTTTCTGATAATTATCTTAAGTTAGACTTTTGTTAATTTGGTAATTTAGTTTAATTTCGGTTTAGTTTTTTAGCTTAAAAAGAAAATCAATTGTTAGTTTAGATTTTGTGTTTTTGAAGTCATTCAATTATTTCTCCTTTCTGCTTCTCGTCGAATTAGCTAATCGGATTTCTGATCTTTTTAGGTTTGGGCCTTGGTTTCAATTCTGACCCATTCATTTGGGTTTGAACCATTGGGTCAAAATTGACCCATGAGATTGGTGGGGTAATTAACAGGGTCCTAAGGGGGTAATTTAGGAATTGAAGGTGAGGAATCTCTTGTAACTAACTTAGGAAGCTTCCTGGAAGCTGGGGATGGGGGCTTATGTGAAAATACTGATTTTAAGCTAGGGATTGAACAGCAAAAATAAAAATTCAAAAAGTATAAAGGTGCAAAACTAATTCCTTTCTCTGTTACCCTAAGACTTGCCTATAAAGGCATCTTTTCTTCATTAACAAGTCAGAGATTTTTGAGAGATAAAAAATTCTAAAAAAGTTGAAAACGGCTGGGGTTTCTTTCAAGCTTTTAAAGCACTAAAATCTAGCTAAAAACTGGCTCTCTGGTTTCAGATTTTGCATCCTTTGGTTCTTTAGAGTTTCTAAAAATCCCCAAACCAAGTTTAGCTGGGTTTTGTTTGATATTGCTGATTGGAAAAATGACTTGAATTGGGGGTTTAAATTTTGTTTTGAGCTGTTAATTCTGGACATTGTTGTATTGTTGTGTTCTGTTGCTGCTATCTACTGCTTCCTCACTTCTTTTTCCTTTCAATTTCCAGGTATTTCTATGAACTATGGATGGCAAGTGATTGTAAACATGCATTTTCGAGTGGAAACTTGACTAAATATGAAATTGTGTTGAACCTTGCTTCTTTGTTTCTTCTATTTCTGTAACATTTCTCTAATAAATCTAAAGGTATACATGTTATTTTCAGTTTCCCCATGACATTAATATGCTGTAAGATAAATTAGTGATATTTGAGAGTGTGGCTACAAGGTTTGGATTCAATAAATGACATGTTAGGTTTTGAGATTTTACTACTGTGAGAAATAAGAAGTTTGAGTTGGTTGAACTGCTGTTTCGAATGAATTGAAGCTCCGCTTCATATGGTTTCCGAATTATTGTATTGTTTATTGGGATATTTAGGGATTGTTGTGATAGAAGTCTCAAACTAGGCATATTTTTTCTTTTCATGTCTATTGAGTTTGTTAAACCATGTTTAGACTACAATTCTGATTTCATAACAAATAAAAGTAAGGGTTTGTTTTTAGACTGGTTTGAAATCGGTTAAATTGATAGGATTAAGCACTGAAGTCAGATTTGTTTAAGTATGGAGCCTTTAGAAAAATATGTGAATTTGAGGTTCAGTATGATTAGTAATGAAATGTTTTGATATATATGTCAAGATTGATAGAGGTTTAATAGTTTAGCACATATATTATGCTAATGCTGGATGATTTAAGTTTTAGTCGTAGTTTATCTTGAATGATAATTTATTTTGCATAAAATCTGCTTGCTTGCAGTTTGTCGTTAATTCAGTACTGATGCTTCTAAAAACCCAAATACCATCCCTGTTCTTGTATGGGTTCGATCTTCGAGCCCCTGGTCTCCAGTTTATGGGTGTTTCATTAAGGCTTGGGCTCTTTTCTTGGGCCTGAATGAGGCTATTGTGAAATCTATAATTTTGCAGCCTTGTAACCTTATTAGGCTATTGGGCCTCACATCAGGTCCAGGACTCAGAATAAAAGACTGGACCTCATAAAACGTTAATTTTTTTGTTTAATGGATCAAGTTCGGACTTTAGTTTAAAGTAATTTTAATCTCTTCAAAACTGTCCTCAATTAATTAGTTGAGCTTTTAAAAGTAGATTGGAGGTATGCCATATAAGTTAAGACATAGTTTATGGCCCTCCAAAGTTTAATTCAAGTTCTCTTTAAATTGGAATCGAGGTGTGCCGTGCCGAACAAAACCTCAAAATGCATGGCCCTCGCTTAATTAATATTTTAATCCTTAGAAATTGAGGCGTACCATTTAGTTAAATTTTTATGGCCCCCGCAAATTTAAAAATGCATAGTTGCTTTAGGCGCGTAATTTAAATTATTTTCCTAAACTCGGGTGTACATTTATGTGACCTAAATCCAAATCTCAACAACGTTAGATAAAATGTGTCGTGGACTGCGGGTGCATTTATGTGACGCGGTTTAAAGACGTTTTTTAGATGGCATTGAACCTTTCTAAAAAATAATTAAATAAAAGCAGCTATAAAGTTAAAATTATACCATAGGCTAAAACGTGTATTAAAATCAGATAATAGGCCAATAATAATAATTGAGCGACTGTGCTAAAACCACGGAACCCAGGAATGCCTAATATCTTCTCCCTGGTTAACAAAATTCCTTACCCGGATTTCTGTATTTCGCGAACTATAAAACAGAATCAATTTTTCCTCGATTCGGGATTTAAACCGGTGACTTGGGACACCATAAATTATCCTAAGTGGCGACTCTGAATTTTAATATAAATAATCCCATCTCGATTGTCACTTAAATTGGAAAAAACTCCCTTACACCCTTCCGAGGTGTGAAAAAGGAGGTGTGACAATCCTCAACACTCTATCATCCCCAATACTAACATCTCTGGAATCACTGTGCTAAACCGTGTCATTAAGGACAAGCAAATGAGGATCATCATACTGGTGTTCTCGGATGCGATCATATAAGGAAGACCGAGAAACCACACAAACTAGAACCGGACTGTGCTCCAAAATATCTAATCTCATGAACTAGTTGGCCAAGGCCTGAACATCAATTGCAACAGGTCTCTCACCAACAGGAATGAATACAAGGCTACCTATACTCATCGACTTTCTGCTCAAGGCATCGCCCACCACACTGGCTTTCCCAGGATGATACAGAATAGTGATATCATAGTCCTTTAGCAGCTCCAACTATATCTGCTGCCACAAATTTAAATCCTTTTGTTTGAACAAGTGTTGGAGGGTCCGATGATCCGTAAATACCTCACAAGACACACCGTAGAGGTAACGTCTCCAAATCTTCAATGCATGAACGATGACAGCCAACTCCAAATCATGAACAGGGTAGTTCTTCTCATGGGGCTTCAACTGGCGCAAAGCCTAAGATATCACTCTACCCACCTGCATCAAGGCACACCCAATACCAATCCAAGAAGCATCACAATGCACTGTATAAGAGCTTGAAGCTAAAGGCAAAACTAGAACTGGAGTTATGGTCAAGGAAATCTTGACCTTCTGAAAGGTCTCCTCACACTCATCCGACCACCTGAAAGTAGCACCCTTTTGGGTCAATTTAGTCAAAGGCGATGCAATATATGAGAAACCCTCCACGAAGCGACGATAATAATTGGCTAAGCCGAGGAAGCTCTGAATCTCCATAGCTGAGGATGGTTTGGGCTGACTCTAAACCACCTTTATCTTCTTTGGATCCATCTGAATCCCCTCACCAGACACCACGTGCCCCAAGAACGCCATTGAGCTAATCCAAACCTCACATTTGGAGAACTTGGCATAAAGTTTCTCCTCCATCAACCGCTGCAATACAATGCTCAAATGTACTAGCTACAAGAGTACACCAGGATATCATCAATGAATACTATGACAAACGAGTCGAGATAAGGTTGTAATACACTGTTCATCAGATGCATGAATGCTGTTGGGGCATTAGTAAGAGAAAAAGACATCACAAGGAACTCATAATGACCATAAAGGATCATGAATGTCCCCTTTAGAATATCCGAGTCTCGGATCTTCAACTGGTGATACCTAGACCTCAAGTCAATCTTAGAGAACACTCTCGCTCCTTGAAGCTGGTCAAATAGATTATCAATGTGCGGCAAAGGATACTTGTTCATGATTGTAACTTTGTTCAACCTTCTATAGTCAATGCACATCCGCATAGTACCATCATTCCTCTTCACAAACAAAACCAGTGCACCCCAAGGCGATACACTAGGCCTAATAAACCCCTTATCAAGAAGTTCCTAAATATGCTTTCTCAATTCCTTCAACTCAATTGGTGCCATACGATACAGTAGAATATAAATGGGCTAATTTCACGACCCCAACCCGGTCGTGATGGCGCCCAGCACACTACTAGGCAAGCCCGACCATTCATAGCAATTTCCCCAATTAACCAAACAAATAAAAGCAATACATATCCAAGTAAAAGTTTGAAATACTGATATAATACGAAAAATCTAACAAATACACCGAAACAGCCCAACTAGGACCCGGTGTCACGACCACGAGCCTCTAAAGATAGTATATCATCCTACTACAAGTCTGTCTAATGATGAAAATGCGGAAATAAAGGAAAAGATAGAAGGGAGAATCCCCAGCTGCGAATGCCGTGCAGCTACCTCGAATAGTCCCGGAAGGAACTCCGAATCAACTAGACTAACTCCGCCTGATGAGGAGAACCTGGATCTACACACATGGTGCAGGGAGTAAAGTGAGTACTTCCAAGTCAGTGGTAATAAAAGTGAATAACAACTGAAAGTACAAAATCCAAAAAAAAAAGGCACAAATAATGCTATCTTAAGCAGTAAACCAAATAGACAGTAGAATCCATGAAATTATAGCAAAACATTCTCTTTAAAGAAATCAATTGAACAAGAATACACAAATAAGGTCAGCCATTGTTACCTTACCGGTCAGCCATTGTTACCCGACCAAAGTGTTTCAGTCCCATTGTTACCACTAGTCAGTCATTGTTACCTGACTGGTCAGTCATTGTTACCTGACTGAAACACATTCAACAGTGTCATTGTTACCACTGTTCATATCAAAGGGGTACCCCATGCTCACTGTGGGTGTGCAGATTCTGGAGGGGCTCCTTCAGCCCAAGCGCTATCAATATGGCCTGAAAGCCTGAATAATATCAACACAAGGCCTGAAAGCCTGCTCACAGAACACTCGAGGCTTGAAAGCCTCCTCACAGAACACTCGAGGCCTGAAAGCCTCCTCACAGAACACTCGAGGCCTGAAAGCCTCCTCACAAAACACTCGAGGCCTGAAAGCCTCCTCACATCACTCTTCATGCCCTCACATATGGCCCTCGACCTCAATCAGTCCAAAAATAGTCAAAAAGTCTATCGGGCATCAGTAAAACAATAATAATCAGCTCAACAATAGTTCAAATATCAGTTAAAACTCCAAGTTGAGTAAAATATAGCTGAGTTCATGAAACAGTGTGAATCACATGGACTGAGTTCAATTAATATTTTAAATAGTGAGGGAAACAATGATGATAGCTCTTAAAGAGTTCAAACAATTGACAATAAGCCCCAAGTATGGCTATGAGCCCAAGTCATAATGATAACAACAAATCATTTACAATTACGCGGTAAAAATCAATAGCCGGGACGGACCAAATCACAATCCCCAACGATGCTCTACCCCATGCTCAGGTCCAGCGTGCAAGTTACCTCAACACAACACTAAAATGTGCAAATTCGAGGTTTTAACCCTCAGAATATCATTCACAAGTATTACTCACCTCTAGTCGGCCGATAATCTAGCTCGCCAAGCCTTTCTCTCTCGTATCTACCTCCTCGAGCATAGAATCTGATCAAAACCATAAGGGATACATCACAATAGGCTAATGGAACATAACCCAATCGAAATAACTCGAAAAACACCCAAAAACACGAAGTTGGCAAAACCCGAGCCCCAGGCCCACTTCCCGAAAAATTACAAAATTCAAATTTCCGGAATCCTTGTCTCGCCACGAGTCCATACATATAAAATTTATCAAAATCGGAGTTCAAATGGGCCACCGAATCCCAAATTTACATAGTCAAAATCCAAGCCCTAACTTCTTCAATTTATACCCAAATTCAGAGAATTAATGGATGATTCTTCGATTAAATGACGTATTAAGTCCA
>MU758410.1:103930-114982 GCA_026770625.1 Nicotiana glauca
ACGGGCCCACATCTCAAAAAATTATAAAATTAACATCAACGGATTCTATCTCGCTACGAGTCCGTACATACCAAGAACTCCCAAATTGGACGACAAATGGCCCTTCAAATTCCAAATTTAGAATTTTTACTTCAAGCCCTAATTTCTTACAATTTGGCTATATTTTCATGAATTTCAAGGATGATTCTTCAATAAAGTCATGTATTTAACTCATAAAACTTACCTCCAATCGATTCCCGTCAAAACCCCTTCAATTCCCATCCAAAAGCTCTCAAGAATGACCAAAAATGGTGGAAAAATGGGTTGGGTTCGCGGATGAAATATTTTTAACATTCTGTCCGGGTACTGTAGCTAATACTATGTGATCGCATTAGATCTCCTACGATCGCATAGAACAAAATTTCCGAGCACTGTAGCTAACCCTCTGTGATTGCATAGAACGAAATTCCGGCTCCAAATTTAACCTTATGCGATCCCATAAGCCTCCTGCGATCGCATAGAACAAATTTCTAGGGTCTCAAATTACTCTATGCGATCGCAACACTCCCTATGCGATCGCATAGCAAAACCAAACAGCCCCCTAATTCCTTCTATGTGATCGCATGAAACCCTTTGCGATCGCATAGAACAAAAGTTCTCTGCAATTTTTCTGCTGCATTTTTCAACTCAAAAATTCCCGTTAGCCATCCGAAATCACCCCGAGACCCCCGGGACCTCAACCAAAAATACCAATACATCCTATAATGTTATTCAAACTTGCTCCAATTATCAAAACACCTCAACTAACACCAAAACCATCGTATTTCATCAAATCGAAGCCTAAGTTTTTCCAAGAACTTCCGAAACGCGCTTTTGATCAAAAACCCAACCAAATGACGTCCGAATGACCTGAAATTTGCAGACATATCCAAAATCACCTAAAGAAGCTACTGCAACTCTCGAAATTCCATTCTGACCCTCGGATCAAAATCTCGCCTATCAACCGGAAATCGTCAATACTAACTTCGCCAAAATAGGCTAACTTCTTCACCGGACCTCCAAAATTCCTTCCGATTGTGCTCCTAAGCCTTAAATCATCATTCGGAGCTAACCGAATCATCTGAATTCAATTCCGAGCCCTCTAACTCATAAGTCAACATCTGGTTGACTTTTCCAAACTAACCTTCTCTTAAGGAGACTAATTGTCTCATTTCCAACCAAACTCTATCCGAATTACTTCAAATTCACCAAACACATATAATGAAACATATAGAAGCATAAAACGGGGCGGAGATACCTGAGACGACGGGTCCGGTCGTTACAAGATTGGGCACAACTTAAGGACATTGGCGGATCTAATGCAAGGTTTACGAGTTCCGGTAAACGCAGTAACTTTTGTGTAGATGCTGTATTTATATTAAAAATTTATTAAAAATATAAGAATGTTTAGTTTGGAACGCACTTCGTTGATCCAATTATTATGTACATTAACTTAATATTATGTAAGAACCTATAAACTTAAAATTCTGAATCCGCCTCTGCTTAATATTGGGTTTTTAATTTTTATTGGCTAGTTTTGATAAGTCTATGACTAATGGCTTGAGATTGGTAATTTAAGATTTATTTGGGACATTTATGTAAGTTTCCTTATTAAGATTGCCTAGAAGTATCAAGATTACAAAAGAGTCCAAATTAAAAGTTATCAAATTGATCGAAAGAAGGAAATTAAATATATTCATATTGTAGATACAATTAAATTAAACAGAGAAAGTTATTTTTCCTACTCTAAGTTTCTTATTATGATCTTTGATTTGATTTTTTCAAGGCCATTCATTGAGATGGCCACGATGATGCAATCTCTTGCATGGTGAAAAATCCACATAATTGAAAGAAGTATTTTGAGGTTCTGTGGATGATGGCATCATTATGTTCTAAAAGCAATTTTGAGATTCCAGGAAAAATTAAGAGATTTTTTCCTTCCTATACCATATATGAAACTTTATTACTAAATATGTGCATATTTTCTAATTTACCCGTTATATTCACAGTTTTTCTATAATTATTATACCATTCATTAAATACTAATTATTAGTAGTTGAATCTTCCTAATTAAGCGCGCTACAAATGAGGAACAGAATGTTCTGATTGATTTCGCGACCTTCAGATCAAATTTGAAATGCAAATCCTATATCTTCAATTTAAAATCCATTGACAACCATTAAAAATCTTGAAAGCTTTGAATTCAAATTTGGGTTTTCAAAAATCATTATTTGTTTGGATTGGGTATTGTTGAAAATAATCGAAAATATGGTTTGGAGTTTATATCTCAATTTTGAGGGGTTTTGATAAAGATTAAACTTGGATTAAAATTCAATGTACCCAGTTTGTAGATATTTTGTAGATAAATTATAGATTATTTGTATTCTGATTGTAGATGTATTATTTTCTGTTTTCACAAATCCAAAACGACTAAAATTTCTACAAAATCTTCTGCAAAAAACGCAATTGTGTCAAAAATATCAATTAAGCTATAATTGAATGAGAATTGTGATATTAAAATTCAATGTACCCAGTTTGTAGATATTTTATAAATAAATTATAGATTATTTGTATTCTGATTGTAGATGCATTGTTTTCTATTTTCACAAATCCAAAACGACTAAAACTTCTACAAAATCTTCTGCAAAAAAGGCAATTATGTCGAAAATACCAATTAAGCTACAATTGAATAGGAATTGGTATATTAAAATTCAATGTACCCAGTTTGTAGATAAATTATTGATTATTTATATTGTGATTGTAGATGCATTGTTTTCTATTTTTAAAAATCAAAAACAACTAAAATTTTTACAAATCACAAGATTATCGTGAATACAAGACCAGTTCTGACACTTGACCCAAATAAAAACAACTTCTCAACAAACGTACCACAAAAGAGCCTCTTGCAAGTTTATGCATATGATAATGTAATCACTAACTAATCACTTGCATCAATGCTAGTCAACTAATTTTCTGCAGAACAATACTATGCGAAAAGTATATTATTCATCTGTCAGTTGCAACTGACAAATTGATTAAGAACATTAATCAATCAAACGGTTCAGTGTCTGGAGGTTTGTACTGTGTACAGAACGCACATTATGTTCCCAAGGTAAATACACAATTGAGGGGCCGAATGCTTTTTTGGTTCACACAACCGTTTCTCTTACGTGCTGTCAAAACATGACCAAAATCTTCTGCAAAAAAAATTAAATTGAACTTTAATGGTGGTTAACGATGTTTCTGCGGTTTTAGAAGAGGAAAAGGGGGTAAAAAGAACGTGTGTTTGAGTAAAACGTGGGTGAGGGTGAGGGTTTGGGAGAGAGAAACATGGAATATACTGTATCTTGAATTAAGGAGGGATATACATTGTATTAATTGTACCTTTACAATACATTATGGTATAGAATTAGTAATTTCGGTATAATAAATGTAATTATATCAAACCTTAAACATTGAGGGTAATAAGGTTTCCTATATGGTATAGGAATGTAAAAATTCCAAAAATAAATAATTGGACTTTTTTCGATGATATATTTTTGTTGAAGATTTATTCACTAATTCTTGTGATGTTGTTATTATTTTTATGGTTTTATTGATGGTACTGATATAGTGTCTCTTTTCGCCTTTTCACCTTCTTGAGCCCGGGGTCTATTGGAAACAGACTCTTTACCCCATCAGGGTAGAGGTAAAGTCTGCGTATACACTACCCTCCCCAAACCCCACTTGTGAGACTATACTGGATCGTTGTTATTGTATATTTTTGTTAAAGATAAATATTGAACTTCAAGATTGAATCATGAATTGTGGAATTGGTGGCTTATAAAAGTGAATACTATGTTCTATTTAGTTCTTGAAGTTGCTCATTTAATTTTTCTTGCAGATATTCATCTATGACATTTGGTTAACCGGGGTATATGTATGAGAATAGAGTCACGAGTTAATGTTGTAGTAGTTGATAAGTGAAATATTTTCAATTAAAAGCGCATTTACGTGAGTGCTCATCGCTTTTTTAAATAGTGTTTTAGGCGCTATTTTATTTGAAAGTTTTATTTGTAAAACAAATAGTGTTGAACATTTAACTAGTTGACCTTTTTGGCTTTTCAAAGGTACGAGATGAATACATGGGAACTGAAAAATATGACATCAAGCGACAAGCATTCTCTTCGAGAAAAAGTATATTGACACATTTATAAGAGATGTTTTAAAATTTAAGATTTTAATTTCGAAATAGTCATATGCTTAGTTTGTTGAAATTTGGTAATAATTATTTGCTGAAAGAACTAATCCCAAAGAGTTGCGAGATATGTGGATTTGATTCATGAGCGAGACTCTACAATTTTGTAACGGTCCGACCGGTTGTTTTGAGTTTTTGCATTTCTATCGCCAATTCTAGGGCATGACTTGCCCCGTGTTATGCATTATGACTAATATGGATCGTTGGTTTTGAGTTTCAGGAAAAATCGGGACGAATTTAAAAGAATAGTTGCAGTTGGAAACTTTGAATTTGAAAGATTTGACCAAGAGTTGACTTATGTGTATACGAGCTCGGATTGGAGTTTTTATGATTCGAGTAGCTTCGGGATGTGATTTGTGACTTAGGAGTATGATCGAAAGCGAGTTTGGAGGTCCGGTGTGGAATTTGACTTGAATTGGCGAAACTAGTATTTTGGCGATTTGCAGTTGATAGGTGAGATCTTGATCCGAGGGTCGAAATAGAATTCCGAGAGTTTCTATAGCTTCGTTAGGTTATTTTGGATATGTGTGCAAAATTTTAGGTGAATCGGAAGTCGTTTCATCGGGGTTTTGATCGAATGCATGTTTCGGAAGTTTTTAAAGAACTTAGACTTGAATCCGATGAGAATTGATGATTTTAGTGTTGTTTGATATGTTTTGATGATTGGAACAAGTTTGGATAATGTATTAAGACATATCTGTGTTTTTGGTTGAGGTCCCGGGGGCCTCGGGGTGGTTTCGGATGGCCAACGGGGTAAATTTTGGACTTGTGTGATTGCTGGTGGTTTTGAAATCTGGTATTTCCGCATCAGCGGAAAAGGGATCGCAGAAGCGGTTCCGCAGATGCGGTAGGGAGGTCGCAGGTGTAGTTTGAGGCCTCGAGGCAGTTTCCGCAGAAGCGGATGTTGGTCCGCAAATGCGGTCACCGCAGAAGCGGAATTGACCACAGAAGCGGTCCTGGGTGAGTTAGTGAAAACCGCAGAAGCGATAGTCGTAGAAGCGGGTTGGACACCGCAGATGCGAAAATGACTGTTCACAGAAGGGTTTTAAAAAGACATTTCATCCGCGACTTGGGTTCATTTTTCCACCATTTTTGAGCGAGCTTGGGAACCTTTGACGAGATTTTTGAAGGGTTTTGACTGGGAATCAACTGGAGGTAAGTTCTACGAACTAAAAACATGGTTATATTGTGAAATTGGCCTAAAAATTCATGGAAATTGAGCCTAAAACTTATGAATTAGGGCTTGAATTTTGATATTTTAAATTGGGATTTGATAGGTTATTCGAGCTCGGATTTGGGAGTTCTTGGTATGTATGGACTCATGGCGAGACGAGGAATCCAGTAATGTGAGTTTTGTAATTTTTTGAGAAGCGGGCCCGGGGCTCGGGTTTTGCTAGTTCGAGATTTTTGCTATTTCTCGATTGTTTTCGATTGGGTATTGTTCCCTTAGCATATTGTGATGTATTCGCTCTGATTTTGTTTAGGTTCGACGCGCGTGGAGGCCGATTTGAGGGGCAAAGGCATCGCAAGCTAGGGATTTCGCCGGTTCGAGGTGAGTAATGCTTGTAAATGATATCCTGAGGGTTTGAAATCCGGGATTTCACATCGTAATGCTGTATTGAGGCATGACACACATTCTATGATGAATGCGAGGTCGTTTACTATTGGGGATTTGTGACTTGGTCCATCCTGAGTGATATTTCAGCTATATTGGCGATTGAGACACATACTTTATTACTATGAATTGGGCTTATTGCCACGTTTGGGGCCTTGTGCCGACCTGTAGAATTCTTAGGGTATCTTCATTTGTTTTTCCTCACTTGTTTGCATAAATCATACTCTCAGTCATGTTTTCAACTGTTATAAATATGATAAGAACTGTATTTTGAACATGAAATCATAAATAAAATGAATATGAGGGCTGATATCCCTACAGTACGTAATGCCCGAGTGGCTGCGCATTTATTTGACTGAGATGGGTTGAGTACCCAATAGTGAGGATATATTTTCCTATGATATGGATCGGACTGCACGCCGCAGCGATGATATATTGATGTGACGACCCGGCCCGTCATCACGTGAGTTACCGCCCCATTTTCCCCTTATTGTGTTGCTTCATACTTCAATATCGATAATAGAGTTGATCGGATAGAGTTGGGTTGGTTTTGGATGAAAATGAGACAATTAGCCTCTTAGAAGGAAGGTTGTTGTAGAAAAGTCAACCGGAAGTTAACTATGTGGTTGGAGGGCTCGGATGTGAATTTTGGTGGTTCGGTTAGCTTCGGGGGATGATTTGTAACTTAGGAGTGCGATCGGAATCGAATTTGGAGGTCCGGTAGAGAAATAGGCTTGAATTGGCGAAGTTGGAATTTTGGCAAATTCCGGTCGATAGGTGAGATTTTGATCCGAGGGTCGGAATGGAATTCTGAGAGTTGCAGTAGCTTTGTTAGGTGAATTTGGATATGTCTGCAAATTTTCAGGTCATTCGGACGTCATTTGGTCGGGTTTTTGATCGAATGTGAGATTTGGAAGTTTTAGTTAAACTTAGGCTTGAATCCGTCGTGATTTGATGATTTTTTGTGCTAATGGACATGTTTTGATGATTGGAAAAAGTTCGTATAATGTTGTGGGGTAGGTTGGTGTTTTAGGTTGAGGTTCCGGGGGCCTCGGGGTGATTTCGGGTGTTCAAACGAACCCTTTTTGGTTTGTAAAGAGATCAGATTTTCTGCTGTTGGTGTTGCAGACATTTGTGCATCGCGTTCGCGTGGTGAGGGAAGCGAACGCGTAGGGCTTTTGAGGGAGCCTGGGATTTTTGCCTTCGCGTTCGCGAAGGAGATGCCGCGATCGCGTAGTTATGGAGCCTTATGCTTCGCGTTCGCAGTAGGTGAGACGCGTTCGCGTAGAAGGATTGGGATGTCAGTGAAGATTGTTATACGCGTTCGCATAGGTGAGAGTCATGAAGTATCGCGTTCCCGTGGGTGTGTGTCGCGTTCGCGTAGAGCATTTTGTGATATTTAAATTTTTGGCCTTCGCGTTCGCGTTACTAGGGTCGCGAACGCGATGAACAAATGGACTGGGCGGACAGAAGGGTTTAATAACATTTCCTCTGCGAGCTAAAGTCATTTTTCACCATTGTTGAGCATATTTGGAAGCTTTTGACGAGGGATTAAGAGGGTTTCGACTAGGATTCGATTGGAGGTAAGTTTTATGAGTTAAATACGTGAATTAATTGAAGATTCATCGTTGAAATCTCTGAAAATTGGGTGAAAATTGGAGAAGTTAGGGCTTGATTTTTGGTAATGTAAAATTTGAATTTGAAGGGGCAATTGAACTCCGATTTTGATAAATTTTATATGTACGGACTCGTGGCGAGACGAGGATTCCGAAAATGTGAATTTTGTAATAATGATAAATTTTTTCGAGAAGTGGGCCCGGGGCTCGGGTTTTGCCAACTTCGTATTTTTGGGTATTTTTCGAGTTCTTTCGATTGGGTTATGTTCCATTAGCATATTTTTACGTATCCCTATGGTTTTGATCAGATTATATATGCGAGGAGGTAGATACGAGAGGGAAAGGCTTGGCAAGCTAGATTATCGGCCGGCTAGAGGTGAGTAATATTTGTAAATGATATTCTGAGGGTTTAAAACCCCGAATTTGCACATCTTAGTGTTGTATTAAGGTGACTTGCACGCTGGACCTGAGCGTGGGGTAGAGCACCGTTGGGTATGATGACTTGGTCCGTCCCGATTGTTGATTTTTACCACGTAATTGTAAATGATTTGTTGTTATCATTTTTGACTTGGGCTCATAGCCATACTTGGGGCTTATTGTCAATTGTTCGAACTCTTTATGAACTATCATCACTGTTTCCCTCACTATTTGAAATATTAATTGAACTCAGTCCATGTGATTTACACTGTTTCATGAACTCAGCTATATTTTACTCAACTTGGAGTTTTAACTGATATTTGAACTATTGTTGAGCTGAGTATTATTGTTTTACTGATGCCCGAGAGGATTTTTGACTACTTTGGACTGATTGAGGCTAAGGGCCATATGTGATGGCATGAAGAGTGATGTGAGGAGGCTTTCAGGCCTCGAGTGTTCTGTGAGGAGGCTTTCAGGCCTCGAGTGTTCTTTGAGGAGGCTTTCAGGCCTCGAGTGTATTGTGAGCAGGCTTTCAGGCCTCGAGTGTTCTGTGAGGAGGATTTCAGGCCTCGAGTGTATTGTGAGCAGGCTTTCAGGCCTCGTGTTGATATTATTCAGGCTTTCAGGCCTTATTGATAGCGCTTGGGCTGAAGGAGTCCCTCCGGAGTCTGCACACCCACAGTGAGCGCGGGGTACCCCTTTGAAATGAACAGTGGTAACAATGACACTGTCATATGTGTTTCGGTCAGGTAACAATGACTGACCAGTCAGGTAACAATGACTGACTAGTGGTAACAATGACACTGAAACACACTTTGGTCAGGTAACAATGGCTGACCGGTCAGGTAATAATGGCTGACCTTACTTGTGTAATCTTGTTTATTTGATTCCTTTCAAGAGGTTTTGTTATGTTTTCATGAATTCTACTGTTATTGGTTTACTGCTTAGGATAGCATTATTTGTGCCCTTTTTGGGATTTTATACTTTCAGTGTTATTTACTTTCATTACCACTGAGTTGGAAGTACTCACTTTACTCCCTGCACCATGTGTGCAGATGTAGGTCCTTCTTCACAGGCTGAGTAGACATTCAGTGATCAGCAGGCTTGCTTATTCGGGAGAGTTGAGGTAGCTGCATGGCGTTCGCAGCCGTTGACTTTTCCTCTTATCCTTGTCTTTTATATTCCGCACTATCAGACATTTAGACAGTTTATGTAGTAGGATATTATTATATTCTATAGAGGCTCATATTCATGACACCGGGTCCTGGTTGGGTTGTTTCGGTATTTTGCCAGATTTTCCATATTTTTACCATTATTTAAGGCTTTGACTTAAATAGTTTTATCTTTACTTGTTTAAATAATTGGGGTAATTGTTATAAATGGTTGGGCTTGCCTAGTAGTGTGCTGGGCGCCATCGTGACCGGGTTTCGGTCGTGACAAGTTGGTATCAGAGCCAAGGTTACTTGGTCTCGCGAATCATGAGCCGGTTTAGTAGATTCCCGCGGATCGGTACGGAGACGTCTGTATTTATCCCCGAGAGGCTGCAGAACCTTTAGGAAAACATCAAATTTTGAAATTCTTGTCGTGCGACTTTGTTTATCCGAGAACTAAACTTCTGTATTCTATTTAACTTCTGTATTCTATTCTCTCGTAGATGGCGAGAAGTCGTGCTACCGGACGTGGCGGACGACCACTATTGCCACCTGCTAGAGGCCGTGGGCGCGGCCGTGGTCGTGGTCGAGGCAGAGCAACAGGGGCAGCACCAGTTGACCCACCAGTTGCCCCTATTCAGGACCAGCCTCCGGCTGGAGATGCTCCAGCAGCACCTGCTCAGGCACCAGCTGTGCCTATTGTGATTTCGAGTCTTTAGGAGGCCCTAACTCAGATTTTATCGGTTTGCACTGGCCTAGCGCAGGCAGCCTCGGCCACTACTGCCGCAGCTATATCTCAGACCGGGGGTGGTCATCAGACCCCCGCAGCTCGCACTCCTGAGCAGGTAGTACAGGGTTTGCAGACACCAGAGGCCCCACCAGTCCAGCTAGTTGCCCCAGTTTAGCCAGTGGCTCCAGTTTAGCCGGTTGCCCCGGTTCAGGGTGATGGGATTCCAGTGATGCCAGACGATGAGCAGCGTTGTCTGGAGAGGTTCAGCAGGCTTTCACCTCCGGTATTCAGTGGTATTCCGGGCGAGGATGCCCAGGGTTTTCTTGAAAAGTGTCGACGTATGCTTCGGACAGCAGGGATCTTAGAGTCGAGCGAGGTATCATTCACTACCTTTCAGTTCATAGGAGCAGCCTTTACTTGGTGGGAGGCATATGAGCGGCGTAGGCCGGTAGGTGCAGCACCATTGACATGGTAGGAGTTCTCCGCTATTTTTCTGGAAAAGTGGGTACCACGGTCACAGAGAGAGGAGCTGCGTAGGCAGTTTGAGTGGCTTCGACAGGGAGATATGTCTGTGACGGAGTATGAGGTGAGATTCTTAGAGTTAGCTCGTTATGCTTCATGGATGGTTCCGACAGATCAGGAGAGGATCAGGCGATTTATAGACGGACTCATTTATCCCATCCGTATTTTGATGACCTGAGAGAGGGTCCTGAGTCATACTTTTGAGGATGCAATGGATATTGCTCGTGACATTGAGACAGATCGTCGTCGGGAGCGCGAGGAGAGGGAGGCCAAGAGGCCTCGAGGGTCAGGTAGCTTCAGTGGTACTCAGTCTAGAGGCCAGGGTCAGCAGAGCAGAGGTTGATCTTTCAGGCCTCCACAGCCAGCTCGTTCAGAGTACCGTGGTTCATCTTCTGGTCGGGGTTATCAGGGCTCTCAGCAGAGTTAGCCATCTCTTAGTGCACTTCCAGCGCAGAGTTCGTCTCGTGCCCCGTATGCTCAGGGTTCCTCCAGATCGAGTGTGTCAGCCAGTCATTCTGATGTGCGGGGTTCCCTTCAGTCCCATTCCCCAGCACATGGGAGTTGTTATGATTGTGGGGAGTTTGGGCACTTGTGGAGGCAGTGTCCTCGGCGCCGCAGCAGTCAGTCTCAGCAGAGGGGTCAGCCCTTATCTTCTGGTCCGTCTTCTTCAGCACGCGCCCCGCCAGCTAGGGGTGAGGGTCAGGCATCTAGGGGTCGCCCTCGAGGGGGAGGCCGATCAGGTGGTC
>MU758413.1:0-25270 GCA_026770625.1 Nicotiana glauca
ACATGCACGCATAATTCTCAGCCTGGTTTTAAAAGTCAGTTTAGTAATAAAGCAATGAAACAATGTTGAAGATGTGAGGACATTCGAGGGAATAAGAAAGGGCATGTTGGGATCACTTCGAGCCCAAATTGTGAAACTGGGGGCAGAGGGAACATAAAGAAATACTGTCGAAATGTATCATCGGCAAGTTTGCACCAAGTTTATAGGGGCCGTTCGTGGCACCGTGTTTGTTGCCCTAATTGATAAATACAGAAGGAAAATATATGAATATGGTTATTAATTCTGGTACAATCAAAAGATGTTACTTCTGTTTCCCTCAATTTGTTCAATTGTGTAGTTTGTACTTGGCATATTTTGGAGATTTGAATGACGAATGTATTTTGTTCTGCTATCCAAACACTTTATCTGTTGCTACCCCTTTTGAGCCTCATTTATTTTCTTTCATACCCCTCTTTCGGAATTAATAACAAAACTCGAAAGCCCGAGCGGGGAAAATCATCGGAGAAACAAGAGAAAAATAGTCCAAAAGAAAAGAAGAAGGAAAAGAAAAAGAGAAGAGAAGAGAAAAGAAAAGAAAGAAAAAGAGAAAAGAAAAAAAAGAAGAGGAAAAGAAAAAAGAAAATAAAAAGAAAGAAAAGAAAAGAAAAGAGAAAAGAAAGAAATGAAAAGAAGAAAGAAAAGAAAGTGGAAGAAAGAAAGATCGCAACAATAAAGTAATTTCTATGACATGAACTACGTTTGACTTGATCCCGAAAAGGGTACTTAGGCAGCCTCTCTGAGGTTCAGTCATACCAAAATAAAAATCCAAAAGTCCCCAAGAAAAAACTGGGGAAGAAGTTGTGTTGTTGTGAGAAATCTGATTCCGAAAGTTGTAATTTTGAACCCATGTTTAATTATTTTGAGCCTTTGATATCCTTTATTTCTAACCCTATCCGGAAGCCAACGTTACGGTCCAAAGAAAGACCTTCTGATCAATTTCGAGAGATGCCAAGTCAAGCGAGCAGAGGCGAATCATATCAGGGCAACACTCCGGTCCAAACGAAGGAAATTAAGAATGAGGGAGTCTTGTTGATGAGAACCCTCGCGGGTACCCCAAGGCAATGAAAGATGAGAGAAATTAGAAATAAGAGAGTCTTATTGGTGAAAACCTTCACGGGCACCATAAAGCGACGGCGAGACGAGAGAAAAACCAAAATGAGAGAGGCTTGATAGTGAAAACCCTTCAGGCACTACAAGTCGCATAAGGAGTGGGAATCAGATCGGTCAAGCGGAGCATTGAAGCCCAGTTTCACAACGAGGAGGTACAACAAGAGCCGAACATCGGGCTTGCTAAACAGAGTAGGCTGCAGGTGCATGTCAAGGTCATTAGAGTCGGTTTCCACATCCGATGGGTTGCTACTCTGTAGGTTTCTTGTTAGGAATCGTCTCTTTCATTATAATTTACTCTATTCCTCCTATCTTATTTTACTCCCTCTTCCTGAGTTTGTTTGGTCATAACCAAAGAGAAATGACTTTAAAATCTGCCACCAGCTTTCCAATTGAACAAAACGGGATCTGGCCAGCACATTAATTATGATAAGTCAGGAAAGAATAGCAGGCGCACTGAGTTGGCAACAATCAACATGCTTTGGGGTCTTTGTAAAATGCAACGGCCTGGCATATGCCAATTCATGAAAAACGCAACAAATGAAGGGTTTTGGGGTGAACGGATCTAGGATATTTTCAGTGAAACACGAAAGATTTGGTACACATCACATCATGAACAATGAAACAGTATAAAGTGTTTTTGGTGAACGGATCGGAGGTATTCTCCGCGTCAAGGGTAGCAAAGAAAGTGGTTATCCAATGAACAAGCAATATCTTCGAAGGGAATCAGTTATCATGACGAGTGAAGGAGCAATAAAAGTTGGGGAGATGCCAATTCATGCAATACAACAAATAGAGGATACCAGGTCCGAACGGAAGAAACATTTTATGTGATGAGGATGACAGAGAAAGGGGTCTAGTCCGGAAACAAGCAAAGTCTTCAAATGGACATCAATCATCTTGGGAAGCGAAGGGGCAGCCACCTTCAAAGTTCAAGACCACAAACTAACCACCACGTTTTAAACTCATAAGTTTTCTTTGTTTGAAACAGGAATAAAGCAATGCAAGAAAGTCGGTTCAACAACAGGAAGGAAAGGAAAGGAAGAAAAGGAGGAAGATGAAAGGCGACAAAAGAGAAGTACAATTCAATTTTAGATTTTAATTTTTAATATTTGATGACCTGCTATACCCAGTTACCAAACTGGAGCAAAAAATTTTCTTTGTATATTTATTTTGTTGCAGTCAAGAGCCCACCTGGAGAACAAGGGAATACTTTTCAAGTTCAGCAATCAGGAGCCCACCTGGAGAACAAGGGAATACTTTTCAAGTTCAGCAATCAGGAGCCCACCTGGAGAACAGGGAATACATTTCAAGTTCAGCAGTCAAGCGCCCACTTGGAGAACAAGGGAAGTACAATTCAAATTTTAAATTTCAATTTTTAATATTTGATAACATATCGTGCCCAGCCACCAAACTAGGGCAGAAATTTTCTTTATTTGTCTATTTTGTTGCAGTCAGTAGCCCACCTGGAGAACAAGGGAATACTTTTCAAGCGTCAGCAATCAGGAGCCCGCCTGGAGAATAGAGGCATATATTCCAAATTTTAGAGGTCAAGCATCACCTGGAGAAAGGGAAAACACTTCAGAGTGCAATTCAAGTCAGCAACAAAAGAGGCTTGCAGAAAGAATGCGAGCAACAGTCCGAGATGATCAGCGAAAGTTAGTTACAATCCAAAATAACAAAAGAAGAGGAGAAACAAAAGAAGGAAAAAGTGAATCCAAATGCAGAAGTAGAGAAAGATATGAATTGCTTAAGACATGATTGGAGTCACAAGCGTGGTGTGGTGTCCGGGTCTAGTCCGAAAAGCTGAAGAAGAATGAATTCACACCTGCAACTAGCAAGCGTTAAGGTTCAGATCCAAAGTCTGCATGAAGAACCATTCAAGACTCAAGATTAAGCTTCAGAGACTTATAGATAGGAATCTTGTAACTCGTAGTTGACAGGCTTAGCTAGTCTTTTTCGTTTATTTTGATTTTGATGTAATAACGGGACCACGGACCAGAACCTTGATGGCACCTCGCTTGGCTCTCAGCCTCGGTACTCCATCACCTCATTCACTTCTGAACTACACGTGGCTTGATTCCTTTATAGCCAAGGATATGTAGGCAGCTCAGATAGGGTATAGATCACATTCTTCATTCTTTTGGTCTTCTTAAATGAGGGTCGGGTCAAAAACCTGTCTAGTCATTCTTTGTCTAAAAACTCTTCGCGTTTCCAGTCAAAGAGGGGCAGCTGTTGACATGTGATTTTTGACCCTCCCCGAAATTTTACCCATTTTAGCATGTACATATTTAGTTTAGGCCTCATATCACCATTTCAACTAATTTTTACTATTTTTACTTTATTTTATTACAAGAAAATGAAAAATTTCAAAAAATAGTTTCATTAACATTTTTGTAGTTATTTTAAACTTGAAAAATACCCAAAAAATAGTGTTATTTTAATTGTCAGTCTCATTTTAATAGTTATTTTGCCTATGTAGGATTAATTAAATAAGATCGTGTTTTTCTTCTCAGTTGCTGGGAAAGAATAACATTTGGTTTCAAACGACCCATTTTTAGGCCTAAAATTTGGACATAGCCCATAACAACCCAAGCCCAATACCCAAAACCAAGCCCACTACCCTAAAACCCTAAACTAACCTAGACCTATAAATACACTACTAACTATTCAACTGCGAGAGGAGGGGGGGACTGAACATTTTTTACACACATTAAACATACATTTTGGGAGATATACTACTTCATCTTCTTCATGAACAAAAACAAAAAAAAACCTAGAAAAACCCTAAACAAAACCACCCCTCACCCTCACGCCGCTCCGTCGTCGACAAGCCCCAAACGACCCCTACTTCTTTACTCGAATCCAACCACAATAGCCATCAGCAACTTTCTCATGCCGCAACAACCAGAAAAAAATGACCCCCACCTGTTCTCTTCATCTTCTATATCCGCCAGCCTCTCCATTCTTCACAAAAACATGCACACACACACCCACGAAATAGAGGCTGAAAATGAAACTGAATCAGGGAGCAAGAGTGGACTTAGAATCTACTTCGATTTTTGCTTTTCTATGTTTCAGCATTTTTTGGGATTCCATTGGTATTAAAAGGTGTAAAGGAGATGTGTAAATCAAAGGCTAAATCTGAGAACAACAGTTTGTTATAGAGGACATTTGAATTTCGAAGTTTTGTTCCTTATGATTTCAATGGAGACGAGTTAAATTCTTCCCGTGTCGGAGTTTGTTTAATTGTTCGTCGCCGATCAAGGTTCGTTCGTGGCTGTTAATTTATGTTTCTTGGTTACGATTTGCGTTGGATTTTCACTGTCGGATTCTTTTGTACTTTGCTTCTGGACTTAATTGAAGTTCTGCAAATTCAGGTCCATTCCTTGATTCCCCCTTAATTTATTTGTGAGGTGACTAACGTATGATGAGAGCGTAGGGTCAAAGATATGTAGGAATCTGAAACATATGGATCATGAAAAAACATCGGTAGATTAAAAATTAGATGAGGTTTGCTTAAGCATAATGTGGGTATAAATACATGTTTGGATGCATTAGGATTCAATTATTTGCTTCTTTCTTTTGATCGAGTTAAGATTTATGTGGTGTCGATATGATAACTTGCGCTTTGATGGATTTTATAGTCGTTAGGAGAATTGTGAATCAGTGATATGTTTGCATGTGAATCCTACTAGCATTTTGTCTGTTTGAAGTGAACTCGAGGCTGCAACAAAAGGAATGATTCGAATCCTCTGTTCATCACTTGCTTAGTTGCTCGAATGTCTTTAATATTTTAGCTCAATTTGAATCTATACGCATCAAGTTTGTCGTGAGTGAGGGAAGCATGTGATAGTTTCAATGCCTCTGTTCTGTTTATTTTTTTTCCTTGGCAGCATGAATAGTTGAACAACCCTTTTGCGTTAACTTCGATCTTCCTAAAAATACTAAGGTCTTGCTTCCATAATAATTATATTTTTTAATAATCGCTAGTTGCTTTAGGTGCAATTAAAAAAATTGTCATAACCATGGGTACGTTTCCCGTGATGTAGATGTGATATTAAATTTTGAATTAGCTTTGAATATGCATATCCGTAGTTCACGTAGTTGAATGCTTTTTCTCTTTAATAATTGAGGCGTGCCATAGTGAGTTAAAGCATATTTATGGCTCTCAAAGGTTTAGCTTGAGTTCCCTTTAAAATTGGAATCGAGGTGCGCGTGCCAAATGAAATCTCGAAATGCACGGCCCTCACTTAAATAATCTTAATCCTTTAGAAATCGAGGCATGCCTTTTAATGAACTTTCCATGGCCCTCGCAAACTTGAAGATGCGTAGTTGGTTTAGGCGTGCTATTTTAAAAGTACCTTCCTAAACTCGGGTGTGCATTTCATGTGACCCAAATCTAAATCTCAACGATGTTAAAATATGTCAAAAGCCACGGGTGCATTTATGTGACGTGGTTCGAGATGTGTTTTAACGACGTTGCAATTCTCTTTAAAAAATAATAAATAAAAAATTGTTAAAGTTAAAATTTGCACATAGGTTCATAATTGATAAAATCAGATAAAATCAAATACAACAGTTGAGCGACCGTGCTAGAACCATGGAATCTGGGAATGCCTAACACCTTCTCCCGGGTTAACAGAATTCCTTACTCGGATTTCTGGTTCGCGGACTGTTAATAGAGTCATAATTTCCTTGGTTCGGGATTCAACCGGTGACTTGGGACACCATTAATCTCCCAAGTGGCGACTCTGAATTTTAATAATAAATCCCGTTCCGATTATCCTTTAAGTGGATAAACCTCTTTTATTACACCTATTGCGGGTGTAGTGAAAAAGGAGGTGTGACAACCGCCTCCCATACAAAACCTCATATGGAGCTATCTGAATACCCGATTGGTAGCTGTTGTTATAAGCAAACTTTTCGAGCGGTAGAAACTAATCCCATAACCCTCCAAAATCGATGACACAGGCACGCAGCATGTCCTCCAATATCTAAATAGTACACTCAGACTACCCGTCCGTCTGAGGGTGAAAAGCTATGCTTAACTCAACTGAGTAAACAACTCTCGCTATACAAACCTCTAAAATTGCAAAGTAAACTGAGTGCCCCAATCTAAAATGATGGAAAATGGGATACTATGCAACCAAACAATCTCCCAGATATAGATCTTTGCCAATCGCTTTGAAGAATAGGTATTACACATAGGAATTAAGTGCGCGAACTTGGTTGGCCGATCCACAATCACCCAAATAGCATCAAACTTCTTCAAAGTCTATGGGAGTCCAACTACAAAGTCCATAGTGATCCGCTCTCACTTCCACTCTGGAATATCCATCCTCTGAAGCAAGCCACCCGGTCACTAATGCTCATATTTCATCTGCTGATAATTGATACACCGAGCTACGAATCCAATAATGTCTTTCTTCATTCTTCTCCACCAATAATGTTGTCTCAAATCCTGATACATCTTCATGGCTCCCAGATGAAAAGAATACCACGAGCTATAGGCCTCCTCTAGGATCAACCCCTGAAGCCCATCTACATTGGGCACACATATCCGACCCTGGTTGCAGAGATTGAGCCCGAGGATGGCTCGAGTAAAGGAAATTTTTGACAAAGGAAAGGTTATGTGCTGCAGTGTAAGAAGTGCCAACGAGGCGCTGGTTGTTCGGTTCTGTTGATCAGGTTAAGTGTAGTATGAATAGAGTGAATGACTCTCAAAAATTGTTCTAATTTGTTCAAGATGCTTCATGTAACAATTGGCTATCTAAAAGTCGTATATGTTGTTAGAAATCGAGTTTTCAATGGAAGGGTTCAAGACTTGTGGTATTTCTATGTTAATTATGGGATTCTATGTATCAGTATTAGGAAGGTAAAGGTAACAGATTTAGATTCACAGGAAGTCTCTTCAGAGTAAAGTATTTTGATCATGGTGCTCGTGGGAATATACGAGAAAGTAATCGACGACTTATGAGCCTTAGACTATGTGGCTTTATGCTTGGGTCTCGTGTGGTGAGACTGGGTTGAGGAATTGTGGTGCTACAACAAGAGAGAATATTAAGTTGATAATGAATTGGAAAAGATTTAGATAGATGGAGTATCTTGATAGTATGAATCGGTATGGTAAGGATATAATTAATTCTTTGTATGTGTTCGAGGTAATGGGTTCTTACAGGTATTTTTCAGCAACACTCTTGGGTTTTGATGGCTTTCTTAGCTTGGTCTACTTAGAATAATTCAGTCCCAGCAGTTTCATTTGTGCAAACAAAATTGGGAGAGTTCTTTTTGATTTCTGCTGCGGTTGGGAGATGTATATTTTATATGGGCATACGTAGCATGGGATGTATATTAATTTTTTCTTCTAGGTGGGACCAATGGAAGTTCTTGACTAGTTGAGTGCATAGATGTCTGTGGCTCAGAAGGGATATAAAAGTTTTCATGTTATCCATGGATGGTATTATATATTCGGTATGTTGGGAGGACCGAGACTGGCGTGTGCTAGGTTGCAGTTCCATTCTGAAAGGAAGTTCATTAAACTCTTAGGAAATAGGTAGCGTCAAATAATCAAGGAAATGGTATTGCTAATTGGAAGCGATTTGACGAGAGTATATGTCTCAGAAAAAGGGTAATGTGATTAAACTGACTATTGCGCTATGGGCTATGCCAAAAATACCACAGGCTGAGTGGCGAGGTGCGTCGAATTATATTCTAGCAGAGTGGTTTATATTTCAAAGACCCAGCAGACGATTGGGAAGGATTGCTTTTTTTAATTAGGCCTTCATGATGGATGTCAGTGCAGAGGTTTCTACCATTGACTCAGTTTCGGTGTTGAGGGACTTTTCGGATGCATTTCTTGTGGCCGGGCGAGGTTGTGGATTTCAGTATTAATTTGGCGCCGGGAATCATATCCTATGGCTCCGGTAGGAGCTGTACTAGTGGAAGGAGCAGCTTCAGGATTCCTTGATGATGAGTTCGTTGGCAGGCCAATGTGGATGCATATTTTAGCTTGCGTCAGCTTGGGTGGCCCCAAATTTTATTGTTGAGGGATAGGTCGATTCAATCATTATTGATATTGTTAGTGATCTGGGGAGATCTATGAGTTGCTTTTCTGTGTTGGGAGACTATGATTTGTTGGTTATAGGCACATGTGGTGTGGTTCTATTGGGAATTCATAGTGGAAGTCGAGCGGCAAGAGTAATTGGGTGTTGCTCGGTGAATGGAGTATCAGTTATGACCTATTAGGTTACATGGTATATGTTATTTGTTTCACCATAGGCGTAATGATTTGTTTTGGTTTGAGACATCAGATTGTGCGTGGTTGTCAATTTCGAGCATAGTGACTTGAGGTATCCCATGTGGAGTAGTGTTTGGATATGACCACGCATTGTAGCGTAGCTATATGGAGATATGATCTTGTGGGTAAGATTCGTGTGTTCTATTCTATGGTGTGAGATGGACTCTCAGCCTTGTGTTGTGATGGTACTGGCGAGCTTGAGGTACAACTCTTTCATTTGAGTCGATTTTGTGATATGAGAAATGGTTATGGTTTACTTCATGTTTCATTATCGTTTGCAGAACATGAAAATATTGGAATGAGGCTTTAGCTAATAAGAGGTTTTCTATCGATATTTGGTTGTTGTGGGCAGCTGCTGTGAATGGAAGTTGTCGCTGCATGTGTTGAGTTATCTGGCATATCATATAATTGTACCTGAGGTTGTAGGCATGGGCTATTATAGCTGGTTCTGGCCTATTCAAAGTATAGGTGTGAGGTTTTGATCGTGTCGATAGTTTCAGAAGTGAAAATGTTGTTCTACGATTTATGGGCTAGATTGGGTTGTGTAATTTTAGCTTCTATGTGTTACCGGACCTATATGAGATAGGGTGACATGGGATCACCCTCGGGTATATGCTTGGTAAGATTATTCAGCCATTGGTTGGATTTTAGAACAACTCTGGGAATGTTCGAGGACGAACGTGTGTTTAAGTGGGGGAGGATGTAACGACCCGACCGGTCGTTTTGAGCTTTTGCACTTTGATCGCCAGTTCTCGGGCATGACTTGCCCCGTGGGATGTGTTACGACTGATGTAGATCATTTGTTTTGGTTTCAAAAAAATCGGAATGAATTTGAAAGAACAGTCTCAGTTGAAAGCTTTGAATTTGAAAGGTTTGACCAAGAGTTGACTTATTTGTATATGAGCTCGGATTGGAATTTTTATGATTTGGGTAGCTTCGTTGGGTGATTTATGACTTAGGAGCACGATCAGAATGCATTTTGGGATTCCGTGGAAGGATTTGGCTTGAATTGGCAAAGTTGGTATTTTGGCAAATTCCGGTTGATAGGTGAGATTTTGATCCGAGGGTTGGAATGGAATTCTGAGACTTTTTGTAGCTTTTTTATGTCATTTGTGATGTGCGTGCAAAATTTTAGGTCATTTGGACGTCGTTTGGTCGGGTTATTGATCAAATGCGTGTTTTGGAAGTTTTAGAAGAACTTAGGCTTGAATCCGAAGTAATTTGATGGTTTAGGTGTTGTTCGAGGTGTTTTGATGAGTGGAACAAGTTTGAATGATGTTTTAGGATGTGTTGGTGGTTTTTGGTTGAGGTCCCGAGGGGCCTCGGGGTGGTTTCAGATGGTTAAACGGAAAGTTTTGGACTTTCAGATATTGCAGAAATTGCAGCAGCTGTGCAGGGGTATTTTGGTCTTCACGATCGTGAGCCTGGGGCCCGACCGCATAGAAGGATTTTGGCAGGCCTAAGTTTTGTTCTGCTCGTTCACAATAGAGGGTCTGCGATCGCGGAAGATAAGGTTTTGGTGCATCGCGTTCGCAATAGGTTGACCGCGTTCGCATAGTTCTGGGAAGTCATTCATTGCGTTCGCATCCATTTTGTCGCATTCGCATAGGCCAATTTTGAAGCCTGGAAGATTTGCTCGTCGCGATCGCAATCCTGGGGCAGCGATCACATAGAAGGAATCGTCAGCTGGGCAGAAGGGTTTTTAAACATATTTCATCCGCGAGCCTAAGTCATTTTCCTCCATTGTTAAGTATTTTTAGAGCTTCTTGGGAGCAATTGGAGAGGGATTCAAAAAGGATTGATTGGAGGTAAGTTCTATGAACTAAAATGTGATTATTATGTGAATTAACCTAGAAATTCATGGAAATTTAGCTAAAATTGGAAGAACTAGGGCTTGGGATTTTGAGATTTTAAATTGGGATTTGAAGGGTCATTTGAGCTCAGATTTGAGAGTTCTTGATATGCATAGACTCGTGGCAAGATTGGAACCCATTTATGTGAAAATTTTTGAATTTTGAGAAGTGGGCCTGGGGCTCGGGTTTTGTTAATTGCATGATTTTTGATATTTTTCGATTGTTTTTGCTAGGGCTTTGTTCCCTTATCATATTGTGATGTATTCGCTTTGATTTTGGATAGATTTGATGCGCGTGGAGGCCAATTTGAGGTTCAAAGGCGTCGCGAGCTAGAGATCAGTTCGAGGTAAGTAATGATTGTAAATACTATCCTGAGGGTTTGAAATCCCGTATTACACATTGTTGTGTTACTTTGAGGTGCCTTACATACTAGATGATGAGCGTGGGGTAGAGCTCCGCTGAGGAATTGTGACCTAGTCCATCCCGAACAATTATTTTAATGTGTAGTTGATAGTTAATTGTTTGATGTTATTATATTTTGTGCTGTATGCCATGTTGGGGCCTTTTACCGACTTGTTGAGACCCTTAGGGGCATTTTTGCTATCTTTCCTCACTCTATTTGCTTGAAAGCATATTCTCAGTCATGTTTTACCTGTTTATTACTCAAATTTGGCTTTATCACTATATTCTTAAAAGTGTGGAAAACTGTTTTGGGCGGAGTTCCCCATTTTACTGTGATAGACCGAGGGTCTGATGGTGAGATTGATGACTGGGATAGATTGAGAGTCTGATGGTGAGGTTAATGACTGAAAGAGGCCGAGGGCCTAGTTGTGAGTGTTATATATCTATGGATCGGACTGCACGCCGTAGCAATATATATATATTTATATATATATATATATACACGGATTAGGCTGCACGCTGCAGCGATACTTATATGGATCGGGCTGCACACCGTAGTGATATGTCGGATCGGGCTGCACGCCGCATCGATACTTATATGGATCGGGCTGCACGCAGCAGCGATACTTATATGGATCGGGCTGCACACCGCATCGATACTTATATGGATCGGGCTGAACGCCGCAATGATATGTTGGATCCGGTTGCACGCCGCAACAATATTGTGCTTTGTCCATAAGGGGCTCCTCCCGGAGTCTGCACAACCCCAGTGAGCGCTGTCGACGAAATATATGGATCAGGCTGCACGCCGCAGCTGTTACTATATGGTACCTATTGAGCGTAAATGCTGAGTGCGAGTATTGATTGGTAAGAGATGAGTCACGAGTGACAGAGAGGCTAGCCCGAGGGGCGATAGATATATACATGCACATAAGGGAGATACTTTGCCTGAGAGGCCTGTTTACGAACTTATTGATTCCACTCCTCTTTAAAATGAGCTTCTATCGAATATGTTGATTTATTGACTGCTTTCCCTCATTTTTTTATATATTGAGCCTCTGTCGAAATGTTGAACAAATGTTTTAAAACAACTCTTGTGTAAACTGGGGTTTATGAGATGTTCAGAATTTAATCAATGCTTTGGCATTGGTTATTTCCACTAAGATTTTCAAGTTACAAGGTGTTCATGATTACGGTTTTGCTCGAGGGGCTATTTTACGAACTATGTTTTGCCTGAGGGGCCGATTATAGTTTTCATCTCTTTTATTACAAATGGCATTGAACCCCTACTGAAATTGCTGGAAGGTACTTTAAATGATTTTTACCAAATAGTTGTATTTAAAATGAGATGATTGACTCGTATTAGGATTTGAAGGCCTGTTGTGCTTATGGAGCGTAATGCAAAAGATGTGGATTCAATGTTTTCTACTACTCAGTCTTTATTTACTCTTATTACTTACTGGGTTGGAGTAATCATATTACTCCTTGCACCTCATATGCAGATGCAGGTATTTATTCACCCGGTAGCAGGTTTTGAGCTGATCGGAGGCGGAGTCATCAGAGTTTAGCAAGGTGGCTGCCAGCGTTCGCAACACCGCTCGCCTCCTTTTTCCTTCGTCAGTCTTGTTTTGTACATTCAGACCTTGTGGTTGTATTTATACTCTATAGATGCTCGTGACTTGTGACACCTTGGTTTGGGCTGTGTTTAGGTTTTATTCTACTCTTAATAAAGAAATCTTTTGTTAGACAGTGGTTATTTAATTATGCTAAAACTGCTTATTAATGTTAACTATTTCTAAAAAGGCGAATTGGGTTGGTTGGCTGGCCTTGTCTTCACGAGAGGCGCCATCACGACCGGATCAGGGTTTGGGTCATGATAAGATGGTATCAGAGCCTAGGTAACATACGTCTTACGAGTTATAAGAAGGTTTAGTAGAGTCTCGCGGATCGGTATGGAGACGTCTATATTTATCCTCGAGAGGCTACAGAACCTTTTGGAAAACTTTACAGTCTGGAATTCTTATCGTGCGTCCTTGATTCAGCTTAAAAAGTAACTTTTGAAATTCCTTCCACGTGTTTGCATACGCGCATGAGCTCTCAGTATCAGATGTGCCTTGATAGCTTGTGATTCCCCGATCGAGGGGCGAGATGTAATCTCTGTGAGTTTATGTTGGGCCAGTTCGGAGGACTTGAGGTTGGATCTTTTCCTATGGCTTGAGCACCGAGGTGCTGATTGTGTGAGTAAGTATTTTGAACTTATATGTTCGGTATTATTCCTATTAGTGGAAGTGACGGTTGGATAGCCATGTGATGAGTATGTTAGTACTGTGAGATGTATTTATGTGACTTTGAACTGACGAGGAAGGTCTACTGGATGATAGAAGAACTATTAAGTGTTTGAATTCCATCATGATTCGAGGTATAGCCCCGAGTTATGGGCGTGTGAAGGATCTTTTCACGTTTTCCAGTTGAGAGTGAAGTAACTTTTATGGTGCAATATGAGTTCAAACATAGGAAGACTAAGTGACTGCGTACAGTTTATGGCAGTGGAAGGTATACAGAAAGGTTAACTGAAGGCAAAGCAGGTGGATTATCTCCTGCGAAGAGTTCTGGGGTGGTGTGACCCTTATGAGTAGGTTAGAAGATCTCTTGTGTAATTGAAAAGTACGTGTTTAAATTTAAAATTCTGGGTCTCTTAAGAGAGTGGGCTTAACTGTTGCGAGATTTGCAAAAGATTTAAAGTACTAGACAATTTGTGTTTACACAAGCTTACAAAGGATTTGAGTTTAATCTCTCTATTGTATTGTGGAATCAATAGAGTATAAGTGTTATGTGTTATTTAATGTATTCTGACCTATGGCTTCGAGCCAAGTGGGGAAGTTTGCTATTGATTAGTTGATTGCTCGGTTATGTGTTATGTTGGTTCCAATTTGAGGAGTGTGGTGAATCAATTATGGTTGCAGAGATTGAGCACGATGATGGCTCAAGTAAAGGAAAATTTTAACTAAGGAAATGTTATGTGCTATAGTGTCAGAAGTGCCAATGAGGCGCTGGTTGGTCGGTTATGTTGATAAGGTTAAGTGCAGTATGAATAGAGTGAATGGCTCTCGAAAATGGTTCTAATGTGTTCAAGATGCTTCTTGTAACAATTGGGTATCTCAAAGTCGTATATGTGGTTAGAAATCGAGTTTTCATTGGAAAGGTTCAAGACTTGTGGTATTTCTATGTTAATTATGGGATTCTATGTATCAGTATCAGGAAGGTAAAGTTACAGATTTAGATTCATAGGAAGTCTCTTCAGAGTAAAGTATTTTGATCGTGGTGCTCGTGGGAATATCTGAGAAAGTATTCGATGGCTTATGAGCCTTAGACAACATGGATTTATGCTTGGGTCTCGTATGGTGAGCCCGGGTTGAGGAATTGTTGTGCTACAGCAAGAGGAAATATCAAGTTGATGATGAATCGGAAGGAAATTTAGATAGATGGAGTAGCTTGATAGTACGAATCGATATGGTAAGGATATGATTAATTCCTTGTATGTGTTCGAGGTAATGGGTTCTTACAGATATTTTGGAGCAATGCTCTTGGGTTTTGATGGCTTGCTTAGGTTGGTCTAGTTAGAAGGATTCAGTCCTGGCAGTTGAATTTGTGCAAATGGAATTTTGAGAGTTCTTGTTGATTTCTGCTGCGGTTGGGAGATGTATATTTTCTATAGTATGCAGAGCACGGGATGTACAATCATTTTTCTTCTAGGTGGGACCAATAGAAGTTCTTGACTAGTTGAGTGCTTAGATGTATGTGGCTCAGAAGGGAGATAAAAGTTTTCATGTTATCTGTGGATGGTATAGTATATGCGGTATGTTGTGGAGGACCGAGACTACCATGTGCTAGGTTACAGTTCTGTTCTGAAAGGAAGTTCATAAAACTCTTAGGCAACGGGTAGGCTCAGATAATCAAGGAAATGGTACTACTAATTGGAAGTGATTTGACGAGAGTATATGTCTCAGAAAAAGGGTAATGTTTTTAAACTGATGATACTTAGGTAGTATCACAACAGTTTCTTATTGGATCGACTGGTGGTATTCGGGTTATCTTAGTGGCATGGGGAAATTTTAGAGTATCTATCATGGAATGATTGGGTATTAAAGGTGTGCATGTGTTTGGACGACGAATTGGGGATCTGACATGGTGAGACATGTGTCGTGTGGATGTGGACGAAAGTTCTCATATACATGTTATGATGTGGTTGTGGTTGTGGATCGTGTGTATCAGCAATGTTTGGTAATTTCGGGATTTGGAGGCCTGAGTAGATCTTTCTTTGCTTGGTATATTAGATTTTGGATAGGATATTGGGGTGTAGACTGATTGTCTCAGTGTTGGGTTATTCTGGATTATTGAGCTATAGGCTATGCTGAAAATGCCATGGTTGAGTGGCGAGGTGCGTCAGATTATATTCTAGCAGAGTGGTTTATATTTCAAAGACCCAGCGGACAGCTGGGAAGGAATGCTTTTCTTAATTGGGCCTTTGTGATGGATGTCAGTGCATAGGTTTCTACCATTGATTCAGTTCCGGTGTTGAGGGACTTTTCGGATGCGTTTCTTGTGGCTGGGCATGTCGGCGGGCGAGTTTGTGGATTTTAGTATTAATTTGGTGCTGGGCACCGTATCATATGGCTCCGGTAGGAGCTGTAGTAGTGGAAGGAGGAAGCTTCAGGATTCCTTGATGATGAGTTCGTTGGCAGGCCAATGTGGATGCATGTTCTAGCTTGAGTCGGCTTGGGTGGCCCCAAATTGTATTGTTGAGGGATAGGTCGATTTGATCGTTATTGAACTTGTTAGTGATCTGGAGAGATCTATAAGTTGCTTTTCTGTGTTGTGAGATGATATGATTTGTTGGTTATGGGCACGTGTGGTGCGGTTCTATTGGGAATTCATAGTGGAAGTCGAGTAGGAAGAGTAATTGGGTGTTGCTCGGTGAATGGAGTATCAGTTATGACTTATCGGGTTGCGTGGAAGGATTTATTTGTTTCACCGTGGGCGTAATGATTTTCTTTGGTTCTAGACATTAGATTGTGCATGGTTTGGATAGGACAACGCATTGCAGCGTAGCTATGATCTTGTGGGTTAGATTCGTATGTTCCATTCTATGATGTGAGACGGGCTCTCAACCTTGTGTTGTGATGGTACTGGCGAGCTTAAGGTACAACTCTTTCATTTGAGTTGGTTTTGTGATATGAGAAATGGTTATGGTTTACTGCGTGTTTCATTTTCGTTGGCAAAACATGAAAATTTTGGAATGAGACTTTAGATAATAAAAGGTTTTCTATCGGTATTTGGTTGTTGTGGGCAGCTGCTATAAATGGAAGTTGTCACTGCATGTGTTGATTTATGTGGCATATCATATAATTGTACCTGAGGTTGCAGGCATGGGCTATTATAGCTTGTTCGGGGCTATTCAAAGTACAAGTGTGAGGTTTTGATCGTGTCGATGGTTTCAGAAGTGAAAATGTGGTTCTACAAGTTATGGGCTAGATTAGGTTGTGCAATTTCAGGTTCTATGTGTGACCGGACCTATATGAGATAGGGTGACAAGGGATCACCCCCGGGTATATGCTTGGTAAGATTATTCAGCTATTGGTTGGCTTCTAGAACAACTCTGGGAACATTCGAGGACGAACGTGTGTTTAAGTGGGGGAGGATGTAACGACCCGACCGATCGTTTTGAGCTTTTGTAATTTGATCGCCAGTTCTCGGGCATGACTTTCCCCGTGGATGTATTACGACAGATGTAGATCATTGGTTTTGGTTTCGGAAAAATCGAAATGAATTTGAAAGAACAATCTCAGTTGAAAGCTTTGAATTTGAAAGGTTTGACCAAGAGTTGACTTATTTGTATATGAGTGCGTTTTGGAATTTTTATGATTTAGGCAGCTTCGTTGGGTGATTTATGACTTAGGAGCATAATCAGAATGCATTTTAGGAATCCGTGGAATGATTTGGCTTGAATTGGCAAAGTTGGTATTTTGTCGAATTTCGGTTATTAGGTGAAATTTTGATCCGAGGGTTGGAATGGAATTCTGATAGTTTCTGTAGCTTTGTTATGTCATTTGTGATGTGCGTGCAAAATTTCAAGTCATTTGGACATCGTTTTGTCGGGTTTTTGATCGAATGCGTGTTTCTGAAGTTTTAGAAGTACTTAGGCTTGAATCCAATGTAATTTGATCATTTAGGAGGTGTTTTGTTGAGTGGAACAAGTTTGAATGATGTTTGAGGATGTATTGGTGTTTTTGGTTGAGGTCCCGGGGGTCTCGGGGTGGTTTCAGATGGCTAAATGGGAAGTTTTGGACTTTGAGATATTGCAAATGCAGCAGCTATGCAGGGGTATTTTAGTCTTCACGATCGCGAGCCTGGGGCCGCGATCGCATAGAAGGATTTTAGCAGGCCTGAGTTTTGTTCTACGCGTTCACAATAGAGGGTCCGCGATCGCGGAAGGTAAGTTTTTGGTGCATCGCGTTCGCAGTGGGGTGTCCGCGTTCGCATAGTTTTGGGAAGTCATTCATCGCGTTCGCATCTGTTTTGTCGCATTCGCATAGGCCAATTTTGAGGCATGGAAGATTTTCTCATCGCGATCGCGATCCTGGGGCCGCGATTGCATAGAAGGAATCGTCAGCTGGGCAGAAGGGTTTTAAAACATATTTCTTCCGCGAGCCTAAGTCATTTTCCTCCATTGTTGAGTATTTTTAGAGCTTCTTGGGAGAAATTGAAGAGGATTGATTGGAGGTAAGTTCTATGAGCTAAAAACATGATTATTATGTGAATTAGCCTAGAAATTCATGGAAATTTAGCTAAAATTGGAAGAACTAGGGCTTGAGATTTTGAGTTTTTAAATTAGGATTTGAAGGGTCATTTGAGCTCGGATTTGAGAATTCTTGATATGCATAGACTCGTGGCGAGATAAGGAACCCGTTGATGTTAAAATTTTTGAGTTTGGAGAAGTGGGCCCGGGGCTCGGGTTTTGCTAATTTCAGGATTTTTGATATTTTTCGATTGTTTTCGCTTGGGCTTTGTTCCCTTAGCATATTGTGATGTATTTTCTCTGATTTTGGATAGATTCGACACGTGTGGAGGCCAATTTGAGGGGCAAAGGCTTCGCGAGCTAGAGATTTTGCTGGTTTGACGCAAGTAGTGATTGTAAATATTGTCCTGAGGGTTTGAAACCCCAGAATACACATCGTTGTGTTACTTTGAGGTGACTTACACGCTAGATGACGAGTGTGGGGTAGAGCACTGCTGGGGGATTGTGACCTAGTTCATCCCGAACGATTATTTTAATGCGTAGTTGATAGTTAATTGTTTGATGTTATTATATTTTCGGCAGTATGCCATGTTGGGGCCTTGTGCCGACTTGTTGAGACCCTTAGGTGAATTTTTGCTATCTTTCCTCACTCTATTTGTTTGGAAGCATATTCTCATTCATGTTTTACCTGTTTATTACTCAAATTTGGCATTATCACTATATTTTTAAAAGTGTGGAAAACTATTTTGGGCGGAGTTCCCTATTTTACTGTGATAGACCGAGGGTCTGATGGTGAGACTGATGACTTGGATAGACTGAGAGTCTGATGGTGAGCTTAATGACTGAGAGAGGCCGATGGCCTAGTTGTGAGTGTTATATACCTATGGATCGGGCTGCATGCTGCATTAATATATATATATATATATATCAGGTTGTACGCTACAATGATATGTCATATTGGGCTGCATGCCGCAGTGATACTTATATGAATCGGGCTGCACGCCGCATCGATATGTTGGATTGGGCTGCACAACGCAGCAATATTGTACTTGGGCCATAAGAGGCCCCTCCCGGAGTCTGCACACCCTCAGTGAGCACCATCGACGAAATATATGGATCGGGCTGCACGCCGCAGCGACATACAGATCAGGCTGCACGCCACAGCGGTTACTATGTGGTACCTATTGAGCGTGAATGCTGAGTGCGAGTATTGATTGGTAAGAGATGAGTCACGAGTGACAGAGAGTCTAGCTCGAGGGGAGATAGATATATACATGCACATGAGTGATACTTTGCCTTAGAGGCATGTTTACAAACTTACTGATTCCACTCCTCTTTAAAATGAGCTTCTATCGAATATATTGATTTATTGACTGCTTTCCCTCATTTTTATTATATATTGAGCCTCTGTTGAAATGTTGAACAAATGTTTTAAAACAACTTTTGCGTAAACTAGGGTTTATGAGATGTTCAGAATCTAATCACTGATTTGGCATTGGTTGTTTCCATAGAGATTTTCAAGTTACGAGGTGTTCATGATTACGGTTTTACCCGAGGGGCTGTTTTACGAACTATATTTTGCCTGAGGGGCTGATTATAGTTTTCATCTCTTTTATTACAAATGGTATTGAACCCCTACCAAAATTACTGGAAGGTACTATAAATGATTTTTACCAAAAAGCTGTATTTAAAATGAGACGATTGACTCGTATTATGATTTGAAGGTCTGTTGTGCTTATGGAGCGTAATGCAAAAGATGTGGATTCATTGTTTCCTACTACTCATTCTTTATTTACTCTTATTACTTACTGGGTTGGATTACTCACATTAGTCCCTGCACCTCGTGTGCAGATGCAGGTATTTATTCACCCGGTAGCGGGTTTTGAGCTGATCGGAGGCGGAGTCATCAGAGTTTAGCAAGGTGGCTGCCGGCGTTCGTAGCACCACTCACCTCCTTTTTCCTTTGTCAACCTTGTTTCATACATTCAGATTTTGTGGTAGGATTTATACCTTATAGATGCTCCTGACTTGTGACACCCTGGTTTGGGCTGTGTTTGGGTTTTATTCCACACTTAATAAAGAAATCTTTTGTTAGACTGTGGTTATTTAATTATGCTAAAACTGCTTATTAATGTTGACTATTTCTAAAAAGGTGAATTGGGTTGGTTGGCTGGCATTGTCTTCATGAGAGGCGCCATCACGAATCGGGGTTTGGGTCGTGAAATGCTCCTTTAACTCCTTTAGCTCTGCTGGTGCCATACGATATGGTGAAACAGAAATGGGCTAAGTGCCGGCACCAGGTCGATACCAAAATCTATATGCCTGTCTGGTGGCATTCCCGGCAGGTCTGCGGGAAATACATCGGAAAATACCTCACAACTTGAACAAAATCAATGCTGGGAGTCTATACACCGACATCCTTCATAATGGCTAGATATGAAAGAAAACCTTTCCAAACCATATGCTGGGCCTTAAAGAAAGAAATCACCCTACTGGGGACATAATCGGTCGAACCTCGCCACTCAATCCGCAGCACAACAGGCGTAGCCAAAGTCATTGTCTTAGTATGACAGTCCAGAATAGCCCGGCACGGAGATACCAAGTCCATGCTCAGAATAAAATCAAAGTACACCATACATAACAATAATAGATCCTCTCGGGTCTCCAGACCCCCAATAGACACAACACACGATCGGTACACATGGTCTACCATAACAACATCGTCCACCGGCATAGAGACATTAACAAAAAAAACAAGGGACTCACATGGCATATCCAGATAATGGGCAAAATAAGACGACACATAAGAGAAAGTAGAAAAAAGCCAAACAACACAGAGGCATCCCTACGGTAGACAGAGATAATACTTTTAATCACTGCATATAAAGCAATCACATCAGGCCTAGCTGGAAGTGCATAGAAGCGGGCCTGACCACCACCAGACTGACCTCCCCCTTGGGGGCGACCCCTAGATGAAAGTCCTCCACCCCTAGTTGGCTGGGCAAATGATTAAGTGACTTGGGCTGAAGCTGATGCCTGAACCCTCTACTGAGATGAACCCCCAAGACGATGAGGACACTGCCTCCACATTTGACCTATCACTATACACTCATTGCAACTCCCGGGTGCTAGAGACGGGGACTGATGGGAACTTCTAGTACCGAAATGACTAGCAGACACACTTAGCGTAGAAGAATCCTGAACTGATGGAGCACAGGACGAACCCTGGGCTAGAAGTGCGCTGAGTGAAGAATGGCCATGATGAAAACCGTGAGAACTATGGTCTGATAATGACCCACGATAACCTGGGAGAGCTGACTGATCATGTCTAAATTGACGGCCTTTTCCGTGCTGAAACTGGCACCTCGAAGGAGCATCCACAAAACTACCATGTCTGCGAAGCCTCTTGGCCTCCCTATCCTCACACTCCTGGCGACGAACTGAATTAATCTCATGAGCAATATCCAATACCTCCTCGAATGTAGCACCTGACACACTCTCCCTGGTCATGAGAACCCGAAGTTGGTAGGTGAGGCCATCAACAAAACTTTTCATCCCCTCTCTCTTCGTAGCAACCAGCCAAATAGCATGTCGAGATAACTTTGAGAACCTTATCTCGTACTGAGTAACAGTCCTTTCCCCCTGTTGTAACTACTCGAGCTGCTTGCGCAGCTCCTCCCCATGGGACTGTGAGATATACTTCTCCATAAATAGAGTGGAGAACTGCTGCCAAGTCAGAGGTGCCGAACCAATAGGCCTGCACCTCTCATATGCCTCCCTACAAGTGAAGGCAACCCCGGTAAACTAAAAGGTCATGAATGCAACCTTGCTGGTCTCCAAAATACTCGTAGTGCAAAGAATCCTCTAACATCTGTCTGAGAAACCCTGGGCATCCTCGCCCTCTGCACCACTTAGGATGCTAGTGTAAGACCTTGAAAAATTTTGCGAAACAATAAAGGATTTCGGGGGGCCAGGTAGACTAATTACAATGTTTTATGTGCTTTAGATATGAAGTAAGTGAATTGGGTTTGGTAAACAAGTGTATGAGTCATATAATAAGTAATTTTGGGTCCAAGGAGAGGCCGAAGCGTAAGCCAAATGGGAAAATTTTATAATAGGCTAAGATTCCAAAGGTACTTGCACTAGTCTAGACTTTGAACGAATATATATATAAATATATATAAGGTATTATGTGATTACTAACCTATCAAATGAAAGGTCTTTGAGTCTAGTTTCCAACCCTTCAAACCGTACGTCATTTGGACACTCCTACAAGAAGTTGTGACCAAATTACCAAAGGTAGCACAAAATTTTACACTACCACGGCGCCCATGTGGTGCCCCATGCAACGCGCCTGTGGGGAGGTACAAAGAGCATTAAAAAACGTTTTATGAGCACATTTTTCACAACCGCGGCGCGGCTGTGCAAAAAATCGGGCTTTTGTTATAAAACGTCCTCATTTTGCCAAATAAATGCAATGGATCATTTCTTTAGCTAAAATCAAATTTTTTAGATTGAGAGAGTGTCCTAGAGTGGGAAAGTGTCCCTCATCAATTTTTCTTCAGTTCTAGATCAAATCTTGAAATATTAACAAGGAAAAACACACTAGGTCTTCATCCTTGAGGTAAGATTCTATACCCTAACCCTTAATTTTGAATTTTAGCTAAAAATGAGTTTTTATCAAGAAAGTTTGTGGGTATTGGAGTTGTTATCTTGCTTGCATGTGTTGTCAAAAAGGTGTAGGAACATTGTTGAGCTAAAAATGGTAAAGTATGGGTTGTGGGTTGGTGAAGTCCTCTATAAAAGGACCATAAAGATTTAATGCAAATATAATATTTGATAAAATGCTCAAATAAGCTAGAATTATGATCGTCTTCCTAATTGTGGTTCAGATTGTTATATTTCCAAATAGATTGAAGTTTCTAAGAGTCCCAAAATTTTGTAAGAATTTAAGGAAAGCTTTATTGATGTATGTATGGCTAAAACCCCCTATTCTTAGAAATTGAGCTCCTTTGGTGTCCATGCAAATATTGTTAAGACCGAAATTTGGTTGATGTATTTATTGTTACTTCATATGAATTAGTGTTGCAAATTATATACGTGAAAGGTGTGTCTCAATGTGTGCAATATGCTATCCTTGGAAATTTAAGGATGTGAGAAGAATGTAAACCATGTGTTGAAATGCCTAGACTTCAAGTCATGTTTAAACTGAGATTGTTATGCCAAATTGTGTGAGAAAACTCGTTATGGTTGATCCTCCTAATTGTTCTTATGTGTAACAAATGTATTTGATTGATTGTGTCCAGTTGTTGGTAATGTATAAAGATGTTTGAAATAAATCAAATTGTGACGACCCAAAGGGTCATCACCTGTTTTCTCATTCGTTCCGTGCTTCTGCGACCTTAAAAACATCACTTTTAGTTGCCTCGATTTGCGTGCGCATTCCGGACGCATAGTCGAAAAGTTTTTATGTTGAAACATGTGGATTCTGTGAAATATTTGAAGAAATTTGATATTAATATGATTTAAGTTGAGTTTGGTCAACATTTTGGGTAAACGGACCCGGACCCATGATGTGGTGGTCCCGGAGGGCCCGTAGAAAAAATATGGGACTCGGGCATGAGCCTGGAGTCGAAATCTGAGGTCTAGAAGCTGAGTAAAAGAATTTTTCTGTTTAATTGTTTTTATGAAATTATTAAGGAAAATGGAAATGAAAATTTATTAAAAGACTATGTTATCGGGCTCGTATTTTGGTTCCGACGCCCGGTACAAGTCTTAAATATGTGTTAAGCGCTTTCTGTGAAGTTTGGTCGAAATTGGACGTCGTTTGACATGTTTCAGACCTAATTATCTAAATTTGGAAGTGTAGGAAGTTTGAAATAAAAATGATGAAATTGGGGCTTGATTCAATGATTTTGATGTTATTTTGGTGGTTTGATTGCTCGAGTAAGTTCGTAGGGAGTTATTGAGTTAGTGTGTGTGTTTGGTTAGGAGGCCCGAGGGCTCGGGAGTGAATTGGAGGTGGTTCGGGGTGTTTTTCCACTTAGGAAAGGATCAGATTTTGCTGCATTTTTACACAGACATTTTGTTCTTCGCGAACGAGGCCCCAGGCTCGTGTTCGCAGTGCTTTGGTGTTCACCTCTTAAGCGTTCGCGGCTCACTTCATGCGATCGCTTAGTTCATTCAAACCATTCACCGTGTTCGCGTTTGCTTCCTCGCGTTCGTGTAGACCAACTCGCAGGGCCCCCATCAGCTTAATCTTCATATTCGCATCACACCCATCGCGAATGCGATGCCCCCATTTTCTCTTCATCGCGAACGCGTCCTCTTAGTCGCGATCACGTAGGGTAAAAATGTTCAGTGAATTTTTCTTAAAAATAGAACACATAACACGAGATTTCTTCATTATTTTCACACGAGCTCTTCTCCTTCACCCTCCATAGACAAGTTTGAAGAACCTCTTCCTCCATAACTTCATAGATAAGTGTTCCTAACTTTATTCCCTCTTAATTTCTTCAACTAATCACTAAATTCCTAGCCCTAAATCATGAAATCAAAGTAGAAAATTAGGGGTTTTGGGTAGAGTTAGGGTTTTGAGAATTTTGGGTGATTCAACCTCAATTTGGGGTCGAATCTTAAAACAAATTGCATATTTGAACTCGTGGGGTTATGGGTGACTGGGTTTTGGTCCGAGCCTCGTGGTTGGACCATGTAGGCCCTGTGTCGAATTTTGGTATTTTTGAAAGAATGCTAGGAAATTTATTTCTAGGCTATGGGATTAGGTTTTTGAGCCTTTATTGATATTATTGAATTAATTATGCCTAGATACCATTGTTTCGGATTCGGATTATAGAGGAAAGGCGGTATTAGAGGGTTGGTTGATATTCTCGGACCGAGGTAAGTGTTTGATCTAACTTTGGCTTGAAGGAATAGGACTAGGATATTATTTGCTAATTGCTGAATTTGGAGTACGGTGTATAGGCATGGTGACGGTTATTTATGCACCGGAGTCTAGCATGACCGTGAGTCTTAATTGTGTTTGACTCGGATTTTGTGATACATCTTCCTTGTTTAATTGATAAGTTTCATATAATGTGAATGGTTGAGGAAGAACTGTGATTGGTATACTATTGGAGTGTTGGCTCGAACTAGAAATTGATAATTGAGAAAGAAGTGATTAAAATAAGAAGTGTTGTGATTATTCCCTTGCCAGGACGCGTAGTCTATTATTGTTGTTGCTCCCTTGCCGGGATTTAAGCATTATATGTACTCTCCCTTTCCGGGGTATTTGGGCTGTTAGTTGTACCCTTTCCGGGTTAAATCGTTATGTTGTTGAATTTCCCTAATGGGGCCTCCTCTAGAAAGATTATATGTATTATTCATTGTGATATGGGATCGTGTGGCATGCCGTCCACTTATGAATTATGAAATGGGATTGCGTGGCACGCCGTCCACTTATGAATTATGAAATGGGATCGTGTCGCATGCCGTCCACTTATGAATTATGAAATGGGATCGTGTGGCCCGCCGTCCACTTATGAATTATGGAATGGGATCGTGGGGCGTGCCGACCACTTATAAATATATAATATGGGATTGTGTGGCACGCCGACCACTTATATGAGTCATAGTATTGATGTAGTTTCGTTGTTATATCCGTTGATCTGTTTTCACTGTATCCCCCGAGCATGCCCTTTCCAAGTTTTATTTGATGTTTTCTGTTGTTATTTCTGTTGCCTTTGTGTGTGTGTGTGTATATATATATATATATAT